>CM022471.1:26429253-26443620 GCA_011952105.1 Coreoperca whiteheadi
ATTTATTTTTAATTCCATTGAAAAAAAAAATAAATAAATAAATAAAAAAATGCACTTTCTATTTTACCCACTCCGTAGAACAGTCACGTACTCCTTTTGCTAGGTCATTAAATGGAGCTTGAACAGTATGTGTCGGCTGTGCGAATGCTTCTTTCTGCCTCGAACAGGACACGTCAGCCCTGCCACCGAAGCGAGAACGCGAGAGCGGAATCCCGAACACAGATTTCACTTAGAAAACAACTTGGTGCAATAATGACGACTTCGAGGCGCGAGTGTGACCGTGAACACTTGGGTCGTCGGCCAAGGGGCTGGCGGGAAAACCACAGTTCCATACATATCCATCTGTCATTTCCAGTGCGTTCTAGCTTATTTTATTTTATTTTTTCACGAAAGCGCTGGGATTCATTTTTCCGGTTGTATTCATCTGCTTTTTCAGTTATTTTAGTACGAGAGTTGCACTTTTATTTTCCGAATGCCCTCTGACAAAACCAGAAAACATGCCTGAACTTCTAAGTATTTCTCTGTATCATCAAAGATCCATGACTAAATCAAACAACATAAAAGCAAGGAGGGGAAAAAAACCCCGTCAGTTATTATTTCTGAAGAGTTTAGCACTCAACGAGGCTTCAGTCTACGGCCATGCCAGGAGCTCTGTGAGGCTGTACTTTAGTGTTGTTGTGTTCCCCGTCTTTATTTCCTATGCTGGCATGCTAACATTTGCTTAAATAGGACCAAGTACAGCTGAGGCTGATGTGAACGTCATTAGTTTTGCCCGTATTAAGTCATAAACCAAAGTATTGAACTGAAACCCTGACCTGATACAGTTCATCCTGAGGGGAACGGGAATGTCAGTACGAGGTTTCTTTGGCAAGCCATCCAACGGTGGAGACCTTTTTAAAAAGGCCGCACACGAACGACAACCACGGTGGTGCTAGAGGGAAGGTCAGTGCATCCATCGTCCGAGGACCGTGAACGTCCGTACGCTGTCTGCGAGGGCCAATCCATCCAGTAGATGTTGAGATAAGTGAAGGTTTTGACCTGATGGCGTTAGAGTGCAAGTCAGGATTGATCCTCTGGGGACCACGAATTACTGTTAAATTTCAACGGAATCCATCCAATAGTCGTTGGGAATAATAAGTGGTGGACAAACCAACATTGGCATCCACAGAGCAATGTGGCTAGCAGTGGCTGACACCAAGACGACTAGTCTGTGATAATAAAAAAATAAATAATAATAATTATTGACAGCGGACTCGAGTGTTGCTCTTCTGTTCCCCGTGCACTTTGAGCTGCCACAGTGGAAAAACACTGCCTGCACCACGAATGCCAAAAACGTATCTCCTGTGACTAACAGTTACATAACCGTTTCAGAAGGCATCTAAGCTGGGAAGAACTCGGGAAGACGCCCTGTCGGACCCACAGTTTGTAATTCGACAGCACCGTTGTACTGATGAACGGAACTAAGATGGGAATTTACCTGAGCACTCCGACTACTACTTAATTTGACAGACGAGCATATAAAATCTGATGCATTGTTCTACAGTAGTTTATTCTAACTACCCTACAGAATTGAAAATTCACTCCACCTCAACCCATTACTATGTTCAACTTCTGCTTCCACAGTAAGGCATCTAAAAGAATAGTCAAAATGAGTACAAAATATCACGGATCAGGTTTATTCTGCATAAAAAGTGTTACTTTTGGTACTTCTATCTTATAATGCGAGTGTATTTTTACTAGAGTAAGATTTTGAACGCAGGACTTGTACTTGTAATGGGACATTTTTCTATCATATTTCCTTCCACAATTGGCAAACTAATGCGTTACCTGCTACAGGTGCCTGATCAAGACTATTTCTAAGCATCGGAGTGCTTTCTTGACCTTGGAAAGCTGTTTGACAAATCAATCCCAGTTTACAGTACGGTCCAACAAACCCTTCTACGTGACTACTGAGCGATACGCACTCCAGAACGCCAGGCAAAGCTACTAAGTGGACCTTAAGTCGGGATTGTTTTGTAAAAGAATATTAACATTTTCTGTTTAATGGTATTTGCAAATTTTGCACCTGTATGTTGGGTGAAATTGGACTATAATGTTCAGTTTCAGCAAATACCACCAGTCTTGTGGTTGCATTGCATGTGGTGAACAGGGTTTCTCTGCTCTAAGACGTTCCTCTTGCAAGTTCAGCAAGCTTGAATCGACGCTCTCGAACAGTGTCTAAGAAAAAGAGATCAGCTTTACGAAGGTAGCACTTGTTGCATGGACGTTGTATTAGATTTGACGCCACTGCTATTCATTGTATTGTGTCCACCCCCCTGTATGTGTGCCTCCTGTCTGCTGTTACCATCCCTCAGATAGCTGTAGAATTTGATTCGATTTCGCACTGTGGAAATTCAGTTGACTGGGTTTAACAGATGTAGAGAGCTCTGGATAAGATCCTACTGTTCACACTGCATGTCAGAGCAAAGAGCAGAGCGAGAGAGAGAGAGAACTGTAATGGGATATAGAACCAGGGAAGGGTTTACAATAAGGTTTTGATAGAAATTCGCAGGATCACAGTGAGCACCATGAATCTTAGAGGAGGATCTCTGCAGAGCTGAAGGGTTCATCATAGAGTTCAGCACTGGGTTAAGACTGAGACCAGAACCCAGTCCCAGTTTGTAGTATGAATGCCCAGAGTTGCATTTTGAACAGATTATCACACATGGCGTAGTGCTCTCTGCTCCTCTGATTCTTCCAGACCAATGTTGACAGGAGGCTCAGCACAGCTGGTCGGAGGAGTGGGTGGAGGAGGAATGTCAGCGGGGTGTGGTTATTGACTGGGTGTAGGCTGCTCCCCTGGTTCAGCCTGGCTGTCACAGTCTGTCCCTCTGTCCCTCCTCTCTCCAGGTACATTCCCGATTCCCCAGGCCCCTTCATTGCCATTTTCCGTCCATCCACCAGATGACCTTCTTCTTCTTCAATTTTTCTTTTGGCGAGAGGCAGCTAACACTTTAGGTGCATATCCGCCACCTGCTGTACTGGAGTGTGGGCCAGAGATTTATTAAAAAAAAACAAAAAAAAAAAACAACCTTTAATTCTTTTTATCAATCCAGTGTCTTTCAGAAAAATAAATACTGCTTTATTCATCTGTTCTTCTTTTAATATATTCTCACCCCATGTTTCTCTAACTCATCTTGTCATCCTATTCTCTGTGTCTCAGACTTAATGCAGTGACCTAAAACCTGCTCCACTGACTCTTCCTCCCATTCCACAAGCACACCTGAGGGATGTATTCTCAGTAAACACATTAAATACATTTAACCCACCTCATATTATAATTTGCACTCTGGAAGTTCTTCCTGATGAATTCACATTACCTACTACTTGTTTTATCTTGTACAAATGACGTCCTTTACTTCCTTCATCCCATTGTTTTTGCCATGCATTCATTATATTAATACGAATTATCGCTTTAATTTCTGCTTCACTCTATGATACCTCCATTATCCTGTCTTGCTTTAAAGCATCTGCAATCTCATTCCCCTATGAGCTGGGATCCACATACATCTAACTTTCTAAATGCTTTAATCTGTACAGAATTTCATATATTTCAACCAAGGTGGTGTCAATGGATAAGGACTGGACTTTTTTCGTTGTAATCCCATTATTTTTTGCCAAATCATTTGACGACCAAACAAAACATTCACCCTTTGCTTTCGTACTTCCCCAACATGGTCTAAGAACCTTTACAGAAGCATGTTTTTCCTTCATTATGTCCTTTGAAATTTGCCCAATAATTCATCATCAACTGCTTGTATCTTAAATTTTGAGGTAGTTCACCCATCTCCTCTTGAACCGCACAAGCTGGAGAGGACTTTATAGCCCCACAGCAAATTCTCAGCGCTTGGTTTTACTTCCAGTTTCTTTAGCAGTGTCTTTGCAGCTGATCTATAAACTACACTTCCACACTCAATCCCTGGTCTTAATAATGCAACATATATATGTCTCAAGGCTCTTTTACTGGCCACCCAATCCGAACCGGTTAAACATCTCATTATATTTAAAATTATTTTCCCCCAATCATCTGTACATGTTCACTCCAAGTCAGTTTAGAGTCAAATAAAACACCTAAAAACCCCAAAGGAGTTCACCTGCTCTATTTGTCTCCCATACATTGTTATCTTTAGTCCTTTAAGCTTCTTTCTAGTGAAAACCATCATCTTTGTCTTTTCTACGGAAAACTTAAAACCCCAGGAATACGACCATTTCTCAGTCATTCTTATTGCTTCTTGAATCTTCTCTTGCATTCGTGTTAAGTGCTTTCCTTTTTTCCCCAAAGAGCAACATCATCGGCAAACAGCGATTTACCAATATCATATTTTATATCACAGAACACATCCTTAATCGTAATGGAAAAGAGTAGAGGGCTGATCACGCTACCCTGTGGAGTCCCATTTTCTACTTTATACCTACTAGATAGCGTTGTCCCAATTTTAACCTGAATATGCCTTTCATTTAAAAAACGCTTGATCCAATTAACAGTTCTTCCCTTTATTCCAACTAGTTTAATCAACAGTCCCTCTTTCCATACCATAAGCTTTTTCTACATCTAAAAATACTGCCATAATTAATTCCTTGTTAGTTTGAGCTGTTTTAATTTCTGTTTTCAAACAAACTACTGGATCCATTGTTCCTCTACCTCCCCTAAAGCCACTCTGATGAGGAGATAACATTCCTCTACTTTGTAAATAAAAAGTCATTCTCTTCCTCTCCATTATTTTCTCAACATGTGACATTACGGCTATTGGCTTGTTGGAACCGTTCCTGGTTTTATAATGGGAACAATGACTGCATCTCTCCAACTTATAGGCAGTCTACCCTCTTCCCAAACCTTATTATACAAACCTAAAAACTCCTAGATGTTTTAACATAGTATAACAGATCTGAACTTTTCCTGCTGAAGTTACTCTAGATTTATCAATAGCTTGTCCCAACTCCAGAGATGTAAAAGGAGCATCCGTAGCATCCTTTGAACTTTCCGTTCTCTGTAAAGATCCTAAATTTGCATCTCTGGTTTCATTTCTCCCTTGAGCCCCTTCCTCTGAGAATTTTTTGAACTATGCATTTCAAAATGTGTCTCAGCTAATATTTCCCCTTCTTCTTCATTTGATGCTGCTATGATTTCCCCTGATTTTAAAACCGGATATCGCCAGTCTCTTCTAACTCCCCTCATCTTCCTTAGCATTCCCCGTACCTCAGCTAAAGAAGTTGTTCTGCCTATTTTATTGCAATATTCTCCCCAGCTATTTCTTTGTGCTTTGCTCACTACTTTCTTTACCTGTGCTTGAGTCTTTTTATACTCCATTAAACTTTGGAAATTATGAGTTCTTCTCAAACTATTAAAAGCTTTATTTCTTTCTTTAATGATTTCACTGCACTCATCCGTCCACCATGGAACTGGATTTTCCCTTTACTTTTGGGTATCGATACTGCTTTAAGAAGAACTTCTCTAAATTTCTTCTATATCTTGCTTTAAGTCTATTTCGCTACTTTCCACCTCAGATACATATTCAAACTTACCCCAGTTTGCCTTACTAAATATCCATTTTGCCTCCCTTTCCTCTCTCTCTACATATATATTGCAAAATATAGGATAAAGGTCACTTCCCATATCTCCCACTCGTCAATCCCTGCCACCTCTTTTGACACTATTGTTAAATCAAGTGCAGAACTTTGACCCGTGTGTACATCGATTCTTGTTCCATCATTAAGACACACCAGATTTCTACCCTCCAATAAGTGTTCTATTTGCCCATTTATATCTGTATTCTCTCCTCCCCATAATGAACTATGTGCATCAAAATCGCCACACCAAAAAACGTGCTTACTAGCCTTACCTTGAATCCGACTTAATACATTAACATCTAGTGCTTTACAAGGGTTCTAAAAGTTTATAATGACAAACTGATTTTGCTTAGTCCACATTTCTATTACAATATATTCTTCTTCCTTTCCTTTTTCAATAACTTGAAAAGGTATATTTGTCTTAGTAAAAAGGTAGCACACCCACCACCGACACCTTTTTCCCCCCTATCACTTCTTACACCGTTATAATTTAAAATTCTAAAATCTAATTGAGGCGTCAACCAAGCGTCTTGGATACGAACTACATCAGGTGCTACCGGTAACATATCAATAAAGTTCTTAAAGCTCTTGCCCATTTGCCACCAAACTTCTTGCATTTCATTGCAATAAAAGAACCATATTCTCAGCCGACCCACGAGGCTTCTTGACTTGCTTGCGCACTTAGTTCACTTCGCACTTCTTCCCATGATAATTCAGTAAAGTTCAAATGATTTTCTGCGGCCTTTACTATTATTTGAATCCTTTCGGTTTTTGATTTTGACTCTGTAGTAGCATTATTGACTCCTGCTATGAATAGGATTAATTTCTTTAAATCAAACAATACCTTTCCATCCTTTGAGCAATCCTGATCTTTGCCACTCAGCGTTTCATTTACCTTTTCTTCCTCTCTCTCTTCTCTGATATTCACCATCTTGACAGCATCTGCATGTGAGATCTTACTTTGCACTCTGAATTCCAACCTGCCTTTTCATTTCTTCGCATCCTCCGTGTGCCACACTATGGTTTCCTCCACAATTACAGGATTTTGGCTCAATCTCTTTCCTGCATTGCTCATAGTCATGGTCCTCACCACATCTTGCACACCTTCTTTTCCCTTTACAAGTTGAAGCAGTGTGCCCAAATCTCTGGCAGTTAAAGCATCTCATAGGTTCTGGTACTTATTCCCTCACACTGTACGTCATGTGACCCAGAGTTACTTTATTTGAGAGAATTTCCTCCTCGAACTCCAACAGTATGCTTTTTCCCCCCCATCTCTAAAGGACTGTAATCTACGTGCATCTTTCACCTTCCCCCCTCTCACATTGGCTTTTATTTCATCCACAGAAATCTCAACAGGTATTCCCCAAATCACACCCCTGTTCCACGTGTATTTCTTCTCCACACCTCAAACACTTGTCACTTTATGCTTTCCTACTTCTCTCAGCTTACAAGCTTTTTCCCTTTGTTCTTTATTATCGCACATAATTAGTAAGTTTCCTTCTCTCAAAACTTTGGCCATCCTGACCTCACCAACTTGATTTTTAATTTTGTAGTCAATTTCACTGGACTCATGCCGTGAACTCCTTTTTCTTCACTAAATCGAAGTATAACCTTAAATTCCTCATCTGAACCCCTGACTTCCCACTCCTTCCTTCAGTTTAAATTTCTTTGTACCCACTTTTTCAGGAGTCTCCTCGTATCTCCCTAATTTGGCCACTTCCCCGACTAACATCCATATTATTTTCTCGATCATCTGAACCTAGGCACGCTGACCCATTCTCAGCACAGTTTGGCCTACCCGCTGTTGTTGTTATCCCATTTTCCGTGTTTCCACATTTCCTCCAAAGAGGTTCCTTGTCTCCTTTTCATCAAAGATCGAATGACTGTTGACCCCCCGCTCACCCAACAATGCGGTTCTCAACCCCTTACTCCCACCGCACGACTCTGTCAAGCGACCACTCCTAAATGGTCAAAATGTTGCGAGGACGGGATCTCCTCATGCTGCTTCCTCTCTCTCGACACTTAGCATTCATCTTTCACCCACCAGATGACCTTGGTCTGTCCCACCTTTCTCTATCACCTGACTGCCCCACCCATCTTCACACCTGTTCCCACTTCCCTCATCTACTCTGCAGTTGCCTGGCCTTCTCCGCCCACCTCCTCACCTGCATCTCATTCCCTCATCAGTCACTCACTGCATATACCGGTCCACTTCCTTTGTTCCCTTGTCAATTTGTCCTAGTTGCCTTGTGTTTTTACTTTTGCACTTCTGTCACCTTAACCTGGAACTGAACCTGCGTGCCTGTCTGTCTGCCTACCTGTATGTGCCTGTAAGCTAATTTTTATCAAAAAAATCGCCAAAGTAATCCTGCCATCTTGACTTTATGCATTTTGGTTATTCCACTGTTGCCACTCTCCTTCACTGTTGTGACAACACGAACTGACCAAAGATGGACTCATTAGACCAGTTCTGTCTGCCTTTTTCGTGGCATGACTTTGGAGTGATGCAAGAGGTTTTTCTCAATGAAGTGCCAGGTTCCGGCCTCAGCCTGCTAGCCTCCGGCCTTAAACCTTGAACTTCTAGCCTCCGGCCTTAAACCTTGAACTTCTAGCCTCCAGCCTGCACCTCAGCCTGCTAGCCTGTCGCTTCCCTCCTCCAAACCCTTCGAGCCACCCTGACATAGCGGTCACCTTTCTAAGGGACTCGACTGGCCATTTTCAGGGGCTATCATCCCTAGAAAAAGGCGTGGTCTCCATGCCTCCCACAGCCTTTGGCTTTCTCAGCCGCCCAGTGCCATGGAATCCCAGCCGGCGGTCCCTCCTGATGCCCCGCCAGCTCTGCCTGACCTCCAGTCGGCGGTCTTTACTGTTCAGGCATCTGCTAGCCCTGACCCACAGCCATTGACCACTGCTGAAGCCGGCTCTGCGCTCCAACAGCCAATTCACTGAGCTGCTGGGAGGGCGTGCTGAGGAATGTGCTTGAAGGAGGCACCCAGAAGCCCAGCAGGACCTTCGGAACCACCTTCAGCACCGGCTCTCATGGGCCCAAAAGTTCGGAGCTGGGAGCCTCCTGCTCACTCATTAGGATACGAAAATAATCAACTCACCACTTTTCAAACGCTTCTCTCACCAACTTTCCTACTAGGCCAATGGAGATTCTCAAACATAAACATCAAGGGAATCTTGGACAGGTTAAACATTGCCTGCGATCCTGGCCACACAGAATATCTCTGCCCAGTATCCTGGTGTCCAATGTGCAGGCTTTGGATAACAAACTGGATGACCTCTGTGCCCATATCAGTTTTCAATGAGATACCAGGAACTGTAATTGTCCTTTGTTTCGCCAAAACTTGGCTAAATCCAGGTGACTCTTTTTCTGTACATTGATCTGATAGAAAAGAGGACTCTGGTAAGAAAAAAGGAGGAGGTATGTGCTTTAGGGTCAATAAGGATTGGTGTGATAGTGGGAATATTAAAATAGTATCCTGTTCTGCCCACCCAATCTGGAATAACCGGCAATCAAATGCAGACCGCTCTTTCTACCAAGGGAATTTACATCAGTCATTATCACAGCGGTCTACATACCACCACAGGGAAGTACAGAAGCTGCCCTGTCGGATCTTTGAAAACACCTGAACTGCTCAGAGACCAGTTCTAGACTAGCATTATTTATCATAATATGATCATTTATATCATATATATATATATATATAATGACCAATCACTGAAACTATCGCTGCTGAGCGGGCAGTGCTTTAGGGCTCTTCACGGCACATTGCGGTCCTTCGGCGTCCTGTGTGTCCCTAGCGTAACATGCTCACAATAACAATGCTAACATACTGAAGTTTAGTAGATTTAATATTTACCATGTTCACCATCTTAGTTTAGCATGTTGGCACGCTAACATTTGCTAACTGGCATCAAACACAAAGTACAGCTGAGGCTGATGGGACCATCGTTAATTTTTTTTTAGGTATTTGGTCATTAACCAAAGTGTTGGACCAATTAAAATTTAAACCTGTTAGTGGTGTTGAGATGATATGTGAGGGGATCACCAAAGGATTCATCATCTAGGGATCGTGGTTTTCTGTACAAAATGTCATGGCAATCCGTCCAACATTGGGATGTTTAATTTTGGACCAAAGTGGTGGACTGGCTGACCAACAGACATTGCCATCCCTAGAGCCACGTCGCTAGTGTGGCTACCAAATATTTGATATGAAATGAACTTGTGTTATTAGGGTTTTGTTGCTGCACAGTATTGTTATGACTTGCATTTGATAATTATGTGGACTCTACTCCTTCATTCATAGTTTGTCAAAGTTCTTAAATGCATTTGTTTTTCTCTTTTCAGTGCTTTGGTATTTTTTACATACAATATATAACAGTGAAATCTCTGAGTTTCTATAGCCTGAAGATAAAATGCAACCTACTCATCAGAGGAACACATCTGGGTCCTCCGGAATTACCCCCACTGTTGTTGAGACATGTTTAGCCTGAATCATCAGCTATTGCAGCCGGCAGCTTCACCCTTGGAAGTATAAATGACACGGTGAAAAGGAAAACTTGCATGTAGGTTTCACTTGTAAAAAGATGACTCAGTGACCAGCGAAGAAAGTCTGCCCCTGCAGGAGCTCTCTCTCTCTTTCTATTTGCTCGTGTGTCACTTCATAAACAAGTGCAACAACTCCATTTCCACACTTGCTTTGCATGTGAACAGATTAAAGCGAGAGAGCTAGCTCAAAGCGTGATCTAAACGACCTTGTAATCATGCGTGCCAGGAGGATGATTTGAGCATCACCAAGACTGTAGAGCTACTGGGCTTTTACATTCTCAAAGTTGAACATACTATATGATAAGATAAACTCAAACTCAGATAAAGTTAGGTGTGTTAACAAGTAAATACAATGATGAGTGAGAAATATGTATCCTATTTAAAACTGCTGTATAAGGATTAGGCTAATTTTATATATATATAAAGAGAGTTATTCCCGTCTGCATTAATGACACCTGATTACACTAATCAGAGGTCACTAAAATTAATGTAGAGTCGGTGTGTACATATACAAAGACAATCTTGGACTCTGTAGTTTTCACTGGGCCTCCTTAGTGACGGTGTCTGCCCCCCGACCCACTTAAATTAAATAAATCATAACAGAAGAGGAGCTATACATAAAAACCTATTAAAAATAAACACTAACACTGCAATAGTACAACGAAATAAGATAAATAAATGTGGACTCTTAAACATCAGTTCTGTCATCTAAAACTGTAATAGTAAATTATTTAATATCATATTGACTTATTTTGTCTTACTGAAACCTGGCTGGATTACGAAGAATATGTTAGCCTGAATTAACCCACTCCAAGTCAGATTAATACTCACATTCCTCGAGGCACCGGCCGAGGAGGTGGAGTTGCAGCTATCTTTGACGCAAGCCCATTAATTAACCCTAAACCTAAACTAAATTATAACTCATTCAAAAGCCTTGTTCATAGTCTTCCAGACCCAACCTGGAAATCACTACAGCCAAATCTATTTATTATAGTGTACCACACTCCTGGTCCTTATTCTGAGTAATTATTCTAAGTGATTTTAATATTCATGAGGACGTCGATAACGATAGCCTTAGTACTGCACTTATCTCATTATTAGATTCGATTGTCTTCTGTCAGAGTGTACATAAGCCCACTCAGTGTTTTAACCACACCCTCGACCTTGTTCTGGCATACGGCATTGAAATTGAACCATTAATAGTCTTTCCACGGAATCCTTTTTTATCTGACCATTTCTTAATAACTTTTGAACTCCTATTACTAGACTACATGCCATTAGGCTACAATAGATGTCTATCTGATAGTGTTGTAGCTAAATTTAAGGAAGGTGTTCCATGTGCATTTAATTCAGTGCCATGTCTCAATATAACAGAGGACTCCAGTGCTAACTTCACTACCTCCCAAATTGATCATCATGCAGGCTCACTGCGAACGACACTCGACTCTATTGCCACTCTAAAAAAGAAGATAATAAAACAAAGAAATTAGCTCCGTGGAAAACTTGAAAGGAAATGGCAAGATACTCCTAAAACATATAGGCAGGCCCTCCGTAATGCCAGAGCAGCCTACTACTTATCATTAATAGAGGAAAATAAGAACAACGCTGGGTTTCTTTTCAGCACTGTAGTGCAGCCTATTACTCATCATTAATACTCATCATTAATAGAGGAAAGTAAGAACAAGTTTCCTTTCCAAGTTTCAGCACTGTAGCCAGGCTGACAGAGTCACAGCTCTGTTGAGGCATGTATTTCTACAGCTCTCAATGGTAACAACTTCATGAGCTTTCTTAATGATCAAATCTAATTATTAGAGACACAATTCATTACCTCCTGCCATTAACTGGTACCAATTTATCTTCCAACAGAGGAACCTTAGAAACAGCTGTAAAACCTGAAATATATTTAGACTTCTTTTCTCCTATCGAACTTCACAAACTAACTTCAAGAATTTGTTCATCTAAGCCATCAACCTGTCTCTTAGACCATATCCCAACTAGGCTACTTATAGCATTCTTAATCTTAGTTGGCACTTCATTGCTAGATATGATCAATCTGTCATTATAAAAAGGCTATGTACTGCAGTCCTTTAAAGTAGATGTAATTAAACCTCTTCTTAAAAAGCCCACTCTTGATCCAGGGGTCTTTAACTATAGAGCTATATCTGACTTTCGCTTTCTCTCTAAGATCCTTGAGTCACCAATCAATTGTATGACTTTTGTGACGGCCCAGGGGTGGCTTTGTGCCTTTATTTTGCTAGTTCCCTGTTCTTGTTTTCTTTTGTTACTGGAAGTGCTGGGTGTGGCCAATTCATGGCCTATTGGCCTCACCTGGCCAGGAGACTCAATGAAGGCTGCTCTGCTCTTCATTTGGGGTTTTCTTCTCCCTGGCTGCTGGTTGACTTTGTTTTATTTAGGTCACATACATTACACTTCATGTACACGCACCACTGCAGACACATTGATTCATACACTGACATATTTCTTATTACTTTACATTAAAATTGGTTTGGGTAAACTTTGATTCTATGTGGTCTCCCCTTCTTTGTCCCAAGCTCATTGAGCCAGAGTTGTGACACTTCTACATAACAATAGTTTTTTTTTTAGGCTTTTCAGTCAGGATTTAGATGCATCATAGCACAGAGACAGCACTGGTGAAAATTACAAATGACCTGCTAGCTGCATCAGACAAAGGACTTGTCTCAACATCACATCCTATTAAAGAGACTGGAACATTGAATTGGCATTAAGGAACCACACTAAGCTGGTTTGAATCCTTTCTTTCAGATCAATCTCAGTTTGTACATGTTAACGATGAATCCTCCATTCATGCTAAAGTTAGTCACAGAGTTCCACACGGTTCGGTGCTTGGACCAATTCTATTAACTGTATGCTTTCTTTAGGCAATACTATTATTAAACACTCCATAAGCTTTCATTGTTATGCAGATGATACCCAATTATATCTATCGATCAAGCCAGATGAAACCAATCAGTTGCAACTGCAATATTTGATTTTAGTTATTAGCCTACTTCCAACTTTTAAAAAAATGCTACTGAGAAAATAGGCCTACTTCACATTAAATTAATTACGTAGGAAATGGTTGCTTGTCATTTCCATCATAATGCTTCACCTGCTGGACTGCTGGTAGACTAGATCCAGCTCTGCAAAGGTAGATCCTCAGTAGACTGCATAAATGTTAGCCTGGTAGCTAGCTAAGATTGGTTCATGTGATAGCATAATATAAGTCAAAATTGTGCAACGTGATGCAAATGTGACACGTTGTAAATTGATCAGAAGCATATCTGGAGATTTTTATTCACAGGGCATCTCTTTGGTTATGCTATTCATCGTTATTCATAACCACAATTTCAAAAGACTCATCGGAGCCGCAGGAGCAGTCACACAATACCAAGTTTGGATGCTACAGTGTCACATGGCGCTGCCCCATCTCTGTTACCGGCGGAGGCATGCCTATCAAAAAGCAATAAACGTTTAGATGATATGGCGGTTTAATTTTGTCTAACTTTGGCATTTATTGGCTATGCAACTTTAGGTCAAAGTTGAAGTATCACTTATTGTCTCCCTTAGGAGAAATTTGTTTTAGATTAGAGAACTGCTGCAACTTCAACGCACAACACATATACATACAACATTAACAACCATTCTAATCCTATAACCCTGTATCATAAAAAAATAATGCATACCGTTAATTACATAAAAAGTTAAATAAATAAATAAAAAGGAACCCTCGGCACAACCCTCCATTACCTGTTGTATCAATTATTGCAGTTTTTTAACACCCTGCTGCAATTGCTCATTAATTAATTTAACAGACAATGGGACAAATCAGTATTTATATCGATTATGCCTGCATAAAGGAACCCAATATCTCCGACCAGAGTTCATCAGCACATACTCTGAGTGCAACACATGTGAAGAGTCCAATAGAATCATATTGGCCTGCTGGATCGTGCAAAGCTCAAAAAGAGCTGATTATCTGTTTCCCCATAATTAGCCACTTAACTTGCCACAAGTTATTTATTTGGGCTCTCAATGTTACTGTTAAGCTGCTGTACCAGACAATGATTCCATAGAGACACACTCTATCGTTGCTTTATAAAAAATTAACATTATAGTACTGTAGTACTATAGTAAACATTAATCCATGCGTTTGTTACTTCCAGGCTGGATTACTGCAATTCCAT
>CM022471.1:26455234-26465443 GCA_011952105.1 Coreoperca whiteheadi
CCACAGCCAAATTCTACCCACCGTGAGACCCAGTGTCTACCCTATTGTGTTTAGTTTAAGTTCTCTTTTAGTTATGTTTAATAACCCTATTTTTTTAGGGCTTTTTAGCTGAAACTCACGTGCACATATATTGTTCTTATTGTTTCAATGTTTGCCTTTTTAAATTGTTACTAAACAGTTTCTATATAATTGTCATATAGATTTCCCTTTAAAGCGCTGGGCTAAATCTACGCATACATGTGCTATGCAAATGAAGTATTTTATTAGCAATACAATTCCATGTGTGTAAAAAAACAGAGTGAGTTTTAGTCGGTTGGGGCCGTCAGACAGTAATCATCCGTAGAGTAACCCTTATAGTTGCATGGATCGGTGACTGTCAGAACCAAGTACAGCGCACCCCCACCCCAAGAACGCTCCGCAGCTCCGTTGGGCTCTTGATTGGGCTTCCCACAATGCAGTGCGCATCTGTCATGGCTGCTCACTGACGCCGCTTGCACCACATGGGTGGAAATAAATGTTTCATCTCGGCTTGAGAAACACCGACTTGGCTCGTTAGTACAACCGCTCGTCGCCGGCTTGGATCTGGTAGCGTCCGGACCGAAGGCAGCCGCCCCCACCTCACCCCCCCGGCCGGAACCAGAGGGGTCCAGTTATGCCGCTGGACCTGGAGATCCCCGTCCTCCGGGGCTTTTTAATACCCAGCGAGGCAACGGAATGGAAGCAGAATATATTCAGCACTGCAGGTGAGACATCTTTTTGGTTCTCACTTCACTTTTAACACCGTCCGGAGCCGGTTGTGTTTTCCGATGAGGGCTTAAGAAATAACTACTGGGACGTTGTGGTCGCATAAGCAAAGTTACGTTTAAACGGTGTAACGGTAGAGGCTTTTTCTCGGCGATGAAACCGGTTTAACGTTAGCCGTTACTGGTAATCACGGGGTTGTAATGATACGGCAATGAAAGATATGGCTTCAGGTTTGACACAGTCAAAATGAATTAAAATGAACTGCTAAGCGAGCTGTTAGCAATGATTAGTTCTGTGTTCTCGTGGGTGAACGTCACGCCAGACTCTATTCAATTATTAGGCAATATTAATTGGTCTCACTCATGGGCCAGCAGTAGATACCTCATGAAGTAATACATGATAGAGATTGGAAATATTGTGAGTGGCATTGTTATTCGGCAGACACACTACGTGGATTTACGTTAATTCCAATATAAATATAGTGTTGCTAACGCTGTAGCTCGACCAATTTGCTCAATCTTCCGTCAGCATAACACCGAGGTGGAGCGGAGGGAAATTCAGACTGCGCTCTTGTTAACTGAGGTTTAGACAGAGCTAACGTTAGCTGCATGGAAGGTCTTGCCCCGTTGCATAGCATCATTTAGCTATGTGCTGACAGACTTGGTACATGCCGGTGTACTGCCACTGCTCGGGGAAACGCGGCGGCACTCTTCACTACGTCATACAACGTGCTTTCAAACTAACGTTAGCGCTCTCGCCGTCTCAAGTGTGCGTCAGTTAGGTTTAATGTCTGCTTTGAATAGTCAAACTGGGACTCTTCGCCCAAACAGCTTGTACCTTTGACGTTTTTTCACCTTATTTTCAACGGAAATATGGACACAGCAGTTGAGGGTTTTTTTGTTTTTTTTTGTGTGTGCCGGACTTCCGGTCATTGACCTAGCCTACAACTTACATTTAAAGCTGAGCCCCAATGAAACCGTTATTTTACTGGTCATGTGTGGCTACACATTTTGTAAAATAACGCAGGTCTCAGTTAGACACTGGGTCTGGTTTTCATTCAAGTACTCTGGATGTGTGAAACCTCGCCAAGCCCAGCGGGTCGCCTGCTTGAGCTAATTCAATAGTGCAGCCAAATATAAGTGTTTCAACCTTTGCCAGCATGGCCGTGCTAATGTTGCACATCGTTAGGTTGGTTAGATTGTGACCCTTTGAAACAGTCAGTCTGTCCATAGATGTCCTACGTACAGAATAGATTCACAACAGAAAATCATAGCACATACAATGATGATGAAATTGTAGGGCAAAGGGCTTAGATGTTTTTCAAATCACCAATCGTCCCCAATATGCATTTAAATGCATAGTAACAACCTTTATGGACATGTATGAAACACATATAAGCCTAACCCAAAATGGCCAGAACAGTCCAAGAATATGAAAATTTGCTAAACTGCGGGATAACGAACTGTTTTAGAAAGCAATGCTTGTTTTTTTTTTGTTTTTTTTTTTTTGGTGAGCAAAACTATCCTGCTGTAAAATCATAACGAATGCATTCTCCTATGAGTGGGCTCACTTGAACGAGACATCTGGTTTGGGGGCGAACGCATCATTCACTGCCGCTTGTGGACCGAGTCAACGCAGGTAATCTCTACCTTCCACGTGCAGCTGCCACACACCACCTTGTGACCAGGGCCTGAAATTACCGGCCGACCACGCGCCAAATGCGGGGGAATTTCGCAAATTGGCGGGTAACGCTGTCAATCTACCTGCCACATTGGCGGGTAGCCAATGAGAGTTGAGTGATTTATTTATTTTTTTCAACAAAGTCCCCTGTTTCATTGGACTTCAGCATGTACAGATGTGTGCGTGCGTGTGCATTGGGAGTTAGGTAGTACTAGCAGGTAGTACTAATATATTAGTTCTGCTTAACGGTTCCTGCTGTAGCCAGCCGCCGCCAGGACCTGCCTACCTGACTAATGCTGCCTTCACGTGCTATCGGAAAGACGAGCCCTCTGATGTCGCGTTTGCCACTGGGAAGCACTCGGGAATAATTTTGCCACCCAAATTCCCGAGATGGGCGCGCCATGAACTTTAAACATGGCGGTGGGAAGAAATAGTTTTTTTGTGGATTCAGATTAGCAGCGGGCAGTTTATGAAATCAATGGATAAAAAGATTTAAAAAATGTCCAGTATATTCTAAGAAGTATTATGACTTATATTGATTTAGTTAATAACACGACAGCACTTAAATGTGTATTCTTTTAAGTTAAACAACAACGTTTGTGCAATACCTGTTTTACACCTTTTTATAAGGCAAAAAAAACTGGCTGGTAAAAAGTCATTGTGGCTGGTGGTCAAATAAAGTTAACTGCAGGCCCTGCTTGTGAAATTAGTTTTGATTTTCCTGCAGTTTCTCCGTTTTGCTTCTTTTTTGCATTGCCGGACTGTGAGCGTTGCATTGTCACTCCTCAGTACCTCTGTGGTGAACAGCGCCCTCTACGCGTCGGGGGCAGCTCTCGTCTGCTCTTATTCACCGTGCGACGAGGCTGGTTTTCTTGGCCTGTAGTACCTTGGCCAGTTCGAGGGAAGTAAACAAAACATGTCAGTGGTGACGTTCCTCCCCTTCCCCAGGTAAGGCTCCGCCATTTTCAGCACCACACTGTATCAGAAATCGCTGACATGGCCTCTGCATCTCAAATTTCTCCCAAACCTCGGTCACCAGGACAAACTTAATTCTCTTAATTCGTCTGCTCCCGTTTTCATCAAAACGCAGGAATCGCATGATTTCCTGGATTCAGTTTCTGGACATGGACTCCTTGAAATGCATAGCCCCAGTCGGCCGACCAAAAGCTCGCCAAGTCCGTGCCTCTTCCGCCTTGCGTGCCACGAATGTAGATGAGAGCAACGAAGGCCTTTAGCTCATCCACTGTCATGTCCCGTGAGCCTTCCTCCTTGCCTCTGTGTGCCTCAGCAGCAGTGCAGTCCCTGATACGCTTCAACAAGCCAACATCTCCCAAACAGAAAAGCGGTGGGGGCATCTTCAATGTTGCGCTGTGTGTGTTGCGGGGCCTGCAGCTTCTGTGATGACATTTTGAGTTTGTAGCCGCCTTCTATTTTCACCCGACCGTATAAAAGTCCACACAGGGCCGTCTTTTGCCGTGTCCTGCCTCTCTGCTGAAGGTGGATTTAGTGAGAGAGCTGCCTCTTCCAGCTGGGCTGAGTCTTCTTGTGGTTGGCACAGCTGATGATTAAAGGACGCTGCACTGTTGCCAAAATTTCATGAAATATCAATTCTTATTAATGCTAATTATTAGCCTTTACGCATTAGGCTATACTATAGCCCTAGCATAATAATAGTGATAATAGAGGCTATTGCGTCATAACATTGAAGTGGGCTATTACTGATAAAAGCCAGGCTTCCTAGGATCAGCCTAACATACCTGGAACAGGAGCAGATGGAATTTTCCACGATCCGGCATTGGGCCGGTCTCTGAATCACTCTGAGACCGTGTCGCATGAACGGTCAGGAGACATCACTATGCGAACCTGCTGCGCCATCACACTCGGTATCGTCAAGGCCCTGAAGCAAGGTTAAAGCCTCTGTGGCAGTCCATCTCTTTCTTGATGACATTTCAAAGCTAAAGCTAAGGTTTAGCTTAGCAATAGTCTATAAAACCAGCTAGAACAAATTGTTGCTAGGCTACAGTGACGCCTCTTCAAAGGCTGGAAAAAGTAGCAAATGCTGAAATGATACACTGTCTCTAATGTGTTATGGCCGTTCAAGGCAGACATACTCAAAACTTTGTTTTGTAATTTTAACAAAATATTAATATGGACATTTAAGAAAAGTCAGCGTCCTATAGTTATATAGGTTTTATTTCAGCAGGTATTACATTGCAAAATTCTAGAACGGTCAAAATGACTGTGTAGTTCTAGTGTTAATGAAGTGAGACGCCATTTTGTCAAGCAAAGGTGTCTTATATTAATTGTTGACTTAATGATTCTAATTAATTCTAGCCAGCACATTAATTCAACTTCAAAAGATGCTAAAAGCATGTCGACATCATCTGTCTACTACTAGACTATTGCTGATTAATAGTGTAAATGCTTGTTTGTTAAACATTGTTGCATTTTAATAAAGTTTAAATAATCCTAATTAAACTGTGCTGACCGCCCGTTTGCCCCACAATACATGGTATCTTTTCATTTTGACATTGTTTTGTAATGTTGGATGAGATATTTGGCATTTTTAATAGTCAGTCATTATGTAGGCCTATTCTGCAGGCCTACACCGTGTGCTACCAGGTTGGAGTTGGTCATGTACTGTATAGCCTGTGTGAAGTGATCTCATGAACACAAATTAAGGTCAATCGAGGACAGAAGATTCCAAATGGGTTTTGGTTCAGTACTAGGCCTAATTTATGTCTGTGAAATGTACAATGTGTCTGCGCGTTAAAAGCAGTTATGATCAATTCCATTTGAACAATGAGTCAAAACAAGTCCCTCTCTGATTTGTTTTGTGGTAAACAGATACTTGATTCAGATTTTTGGTATTCGTAATTTACACTTACACACTAATATGATCATAAAATATTACTATTGTGTGTTTATTTTTCAGGGTATTCAATTCACATATATAATAATAATAATAATAAGATATAATCGTGAATCTGACCCCAGAGTTGTCTCTGTGTCTCCTTTCAAATATCTGGTTCAGATCTAGTGACTGCAAAGGCCATAGCATATGAGTCCATCTGTATTTGATCTGATGACAGTTTTACACTGTTGTACAGTGTCCTTGAGTTTGTGAAAGGCACTTTCAAATTTATTTCATATGTAATACAATTATCGTAACAGTCAAAGTATTATGAATACTTACCGTAACATCTTTTACATTTTTTTTTTTTTTTTTTATCTCATAGACTATTCTTTATTTTATGACTAGGGCTTTTATTGCAGAGCTGTTCTGTTTTCTTGTCCAACACATTTCATTGTACCCCACGCACACGGAGTAGAGTCACAGCGGACAGGATGAAGTGTGGCTAAAGAAAGGCGATGTCCTTACACCAATTTTGTTTTTAAACAGAAAAATACAATCGTAACTTTACACCTTTTAGAATTAAAGTTTCTCTCGTTCAATTGCCTCGTTAACTCATTGTAAAACACAATTCATTCAAACACGACAGAAACAAAATAAAACTCACCAAAACCATCTTGGTTAGTCTTTCCACTGTTCCAACAATCGCCAACTCTGGTTTGGTGGAAATGAATCCTCACAGTTAATCAGAGTTAGGTGTGAAAATATTCTGCCTCTACAGCTGTTTCTCCCGCTGCCTGCTGCTGAATGAGAGTCCGTCGCTGAACAGTGGCTCTCACCTGGTTTTATTGGCTGACAGGTCAGTCAATTCTGCCTCTGAAGAACAAGTATTTCCTGTAAACCATCTCTGATGCTTCGTTGCGTTCAATGAAAATACAAAACTATAATACTGCTGTCTTCTTTAGTGACGAGCATCTCAAAGTGGAGAATTATTTAGGGCTTAAGAAAGGATCTTTGGGGCTAGAACCCTGAATGCCTAGGTCTGGTGATACCCATGAGCAGCACTTCATAAAACTATCGTCATGGCCGATACACTTGGTGCCACGATCAGTGCGGAATGGTATTGCAGAAGTCATCATCACGGGAATCCGCAGCCGAGCATGCACCACTACCCGAGCTATTACTTTCGTAAAGGCACGACCTCGAGAAACAGCTGAGATTCCCCTGTCACACAGTCAGTTCCACTCTGAGGTTAGAGAACACCAAGAACAACATCGTGGAGCTGAGAGTGCCGTGGGAGGATTGCTGGAAGGCTAGATGCATGCCCATCGAGTTATGCTATCCAACAACATTAGAATGAAAATTCTGTCACGCAGGCGTCTGTTTGTAAAACCGAAATGGAAATTTGCCTAATTTTATCTGTTTTTCATAGTGTTTTCACTCTAAGAAGACTATAATTCAAGTGATGTTTTGAATGCTGAAATGGCCATTTCGAATAGCCTATATGTAATATGATACAATACCCGAGTTTTCAGACACTGTATTCTGCTGCAAGGATAAAGTTGTAGGATCTACACCGGAGATGAGAGTGGTAGCTCTTTATTATAGTGTCTTAATTACTCTGTGGAAGAGTTGTCTTTAAATTAGACAAGGGCTCCTTGCACAGTTCAGAGTGAGTGACAGTACTGCTGTTCCTCTAACCTTACAGTTAACTTTAGTATATATATATATATATATATATTTTTTTTAACTGGCCATTAAAATGCTTGTCATTAATTGATTCTATTTTCATACAATGAGTTCTGACCACAAATGAGCAGGTCCAATATGTTAACTTCTTGAAAAGTTGTGCTATTTCTGTAGATAAAGTTGAAAAATCATGCAGCCGTCATCCAGAGACTATTTTCACAAGCTGTAAACCGTTTTATTCACCCCGGGAGTTCTCCTCGTTTATACTGCTCGGTGTTTGCATCCTACCTCAGGCCTGTTTTAGTGAGCCTTTACAACACCTGGCTGACCAGATAACTAATGTCGAGAACCATCCTGACCCCCTGCTCATCGTTCTTGGGGATTTTAACAAAGTCAGACGACAAATTAAGTGTCCCACCAGGGAAACTAACACTCTGGACCATTGTTATACTGTATATCCGACCCTGCGACAGTGTGGAGAGGCCTGAAGGAGAGAACCAGCTACAGGAACCCCCCCCCCCCCCACACTGTGGCGACTCACCAACGGGCTGACGACCTGCATGTGTTTTACTGTAGGTTTGATAAGCCCCCCCAAAAAAACTGCACTCAAGATATTTGAAGAGGATGTGTGAAGTTCTCAGTAAGGCACCAGTACCAGATGTCCCCCTCCTGCCTGAAAGTCTGTGCTGACCAGCTAGCCCCCATCTTCACTCAGATCTTCCACAGATCACTGGAGCTGTGTGAAGTTCCCTCCTGCTTCAAACGCTCCACAATCATCCCGGTCCCCAAACAACCCTCCATCACAGGATTAAATACCACAGGCCTGAGGTCTGTAGTCATAAAGTCCTTTTGAAAGATTGGTGTTGACCCATCTGAAGGACATCACAGGACCCGTACTGGACCCCCTGAAGTTTGCCTACCTGGCAAACAGGTCAGTGGATGTTGCAGTCAACATGGGACTGCACTACATCCTGCAACACCATGACTCTCCAGGGACATACGCAAGGATCCTGTTCGTGGACTTCAGCTCGGCGTTCAACACCATCATCTCGGACATCCTACACACTAAACTCACCCAGCTCCCACCTGTCAGTGGATCACAAACTTCCTGACAGACCGGAGGCAGCAGGTGAGGTTGGGGAACATCACATCCAGCACCTGGACAATCAGCACTGGTGCTCCTCAGGGGTGTGTACTCTCCCCACTGCTCTATTCCCTCTACACCAATGACTGCACCTGAGGAGAACAGTCTGTCAAACTCCAGAAGTTTGCCGATGACACAACGGTCATTGGCCTCATCCAGGATGGCGACGAGTCTGCATACAGACGAGAGGTTGCTCTGTTGGCCCTCTAGTGCGGTCAGAACAATCTGAAGCTGAACACGCTTAAAACTGTGGAGATGGCAGTGGACTTCATCGACTGTGGAAGCCTTCAAGTTTCTCGGATCTACAGTCTCCCAGGGCCTAAAGTGGGCGACCAACATCAACACGGTCATTAAACCGCCCCAGCAGTGGATGTACTTCCTGGGCCAGCTCAGGAAGTTCAACCTGCCTCAGGAGCTCGCCTATTCATATTCTGTCATTGTCATATTGCCTAAACTTACCATGTCAACCAGGTGGCAAAATGGAAATGTATGCATCTGTTTTTTAACCCCAGAATTTTATTTTTGTCGGCCTCTAAAATGTCGTGCAGATGATCACCTTCCAATAAAACTCTAGATTAAAACCCACTGAGTCGAGTGTAATGCAACTCAATTAATTCAGTGGAAGGAGAAACCACACGACTGTTCAGTTTTCAGCTCGTCTTTCAACTAGCTCGTACATAGTGTAGAAATTGCCATGCCTGTCAGAAATATCCCTGATTGTTCATCTTGGATCTATATTGCTGTTCAGCCCTGTAAGCTTTTCCAAATTATATTCACCATTACCTTATTAACTGCAGCTCATTGCCTGAACCTTTATGAATTATGCACTAATTGGAGGGCTTGTGCCTTGTTTTTCACAATTGCTGCCATTTCATCGCCAGACCTGAAGAGTAGCTGAAATGTCATTAAACGTGTGGCCATACCTCAGGCTTTCGTTTTCCCATAAAGCCAGAGCCCTTCCTTCTCCTCGTCCTCTCCCTCCCTTCCGACTGTGCTATTACGGTAGCCCCTGGGATTCATTAGATCAATGCTGAGATGACAATCTCCGCATTCCTTTACAACACCAGTCACACTGCAATTGCTCATTAAAGCCAAGGGTACAGTTAAAGGGTCATGTGACTGACTTGGAGGTGTGCCTAAGTGGGCCTGAAATCTGGCATCATGTGAGAGTGTGACCCCCATCTTTGACCTAGCATGGGACTGGTCAGGTGTACAAAATTGCAAATGTAGGCAGGGTTTGAACCTCTCTCTCCAGCTCTTGTTTTTCATTCTTCACACAACTACAGTACTTTCATCCCTTTCAGTGTACACAACTGAGTGCAGCACCATAAATGCCTTTGATTAGAGTCTGAAAGTGTTATTCTTATTTGTACAATTCATTGCAATGAGACTAAATAGACAGGCAAAAGACACATTTCGTTGAGAAATAGATTAGGACGGCAGTGGGACGCAGTCAGGAGAAGCCAAAAGATGTATTTTAATGACTTTTCTGATCCCCGGACTTTTTTTTCCTAGTGTCACAGTTTTGGTTTTTAATGAAATATCCTGACAGCTATTGGATGGATTGCCGTGAATTTTTTGGTACATGCATTAATGGTCGCCACATTGGACCCCTAGAAACATCCTGACAGCCTAATGATTATAGTGCATACTACATAACCGCAACGTTCACTGTTCGATTCCAGCCAAGGAGCTGCGTTTCAAGTCCGACTCTCTTCCCTTTTGTCTTGTCCAGGTGAAACTCGAAGATTTGAATATCGTGCAAAAGTTCATTTATTTCAGTAATTCAACTTAAAGGTGAAACTAATGTATTAAGACTCATTACATGTAAAGGGTGATATTCCAGGCCTTTGTTATAATGTTATTATTATGGCTTACAGCTTATGAGCACCCCAAATTCAAAATCTCAGAAAATTAGAATATTACATGAAATCAATTTAAAAAAAAAAAAAAAAAAAAAAGAAATTTAAATACAGAAACGCCGACCCCCCAAAGGGGGCCGAAACAAATGCCTAAGTAAATAGGCAGAATTACCCTTTTTAAGGGGCCGACATTTCTGTATTTAAAACCCTTTTTTTTTTTTTTTTTTTTTAAATTG
>CM022471.1:26465468-26497468 GCA_011952105.1 Coreoperca whiteheadi
GATAAGAAAAAGAGAAAGGCGAAGGAGCACCCAAAAATAAAAATCAAAAAAAATTAAAAAATAAAATAAAAAAAATAAAAAAAAAAAAAAAAAAAAAAAAAAGGATTTTAAATACAGAAATGTCGGCCCTTTAAATAGTGTAATCATGCATATGTACTCAGGACTTGGTTTGGGCCCCTTTTGCATGAATTCCTGCCTCAATGCGGCATGGCATGGATGCTATAAGCCTACGGCACTGCGGAGATATTATGGAAGACCAGGATGCTTCAGCTCTTCTGCATTGTTCTCTCATGTTTGCAATGCCCCATAGATTCTCTGTGGGGTTCAGGTCAGGCGAGTTTACTGGCCAATCAGGCACTGTAATCCCATGGTCATTGAACCAGGTTTTGGTACTTTTGGCATTTGAAGCCCATGTCCAGGATCCGTCTGTGTGGTGGCTCTTGATGCAGTAGCTCCAGCCTCAGTCCAGTCCTTGTGAAGCACCGTCACACATTTGAATGGCCTTTTCCTGACTGTCCTCTCCAGGCTGCGGTCATCCTTACTGCTCGTGCACCTTTTTCTTCCACACGTTTCCCTTCCACTTAACTTTCTATTAAAGTGCATTGATACAGCACTTTGGGAACGTCCAACTTCTTTTGCAATTACCTTTTGAGGCTGTCCCTTCTTGTCGAGGGTGTCAGTGATGGTTTTCTGCACAGCTTTCAGGTCAGCAGTCTTCCCCATGACTGTGAATTCCACTGAACCAGACTGAGAGAACATTTAAAGGCTCAGGAACCCTTTGCAGGTGTTTTGGATTAATTAGCTGATTAGAGTGTGATACTTTGAGCCTATAATACTAAACCTTTTCATAATCTAATTTTCTGAGATTTGGGGTTTTCATACTCTGTAAGCCCTAATCATATCTCCCTTTGCATGTAATGAGTCTATATAATATGTTAGTTTCACCTTTGAAGTTGAACTTACTGAAATAAATGAACTTTTGCACGTATGGACTAACACAGACCTTAGATGCAGTTCCATTATGTCTAAAGTCTCTAACAATATCCTGCAGCTCTACAAGAAACAGTCGGAGACAGCTTCAGGACATACTTCGATAATGTTAGCTAGTAGACGTGGGTTGGGACTTAGTATGACCAGTCATGCTAAGTGACGTGAATTAGATAACATTATAGCCTAACAATTTTTTTGCGAGTCAGCTGGCTAAATTATGCATCAACAAATGATTTTAACTGGCGATAATCGGCCAGACCCCTAATGATATTAACATTGGATCGCATGATCTACTTGTCTGTGAGAGGAGTTGCACAGAGTGATGAACCCACAGAGAATTATCACCTGACCTTGCGGTTGCCCTCAGCTCTGCAGAGCGTTCTAGTGTCCTTCAGGTCATTGTTTTTGGTTTTGTGTGTGTGTAAATGCTGTTTTCGGAGCTGCGCCGGTCGGCTGGAATTTGTTAGAATTCCCTAAACAGCACTAGAGATTCAATTTTTAGTTTTAGCATTTGCGGCATGCCGAGTTGTCTGGAGATAGGCCTGTCACAATAATTACGTTATCAGCTTATTGTATTATTTATATAATACACGAAATGTAATGATATTTTTTGTTACAGAAGAATGTCACCAACATTTTAGCCAACCTAATGCCAGAATAAACAGCATAGTTTTCCCTACCATTACTATATTGCCTGTTAAGGAATGAATGACTCTATAGCCTACCCCTGTACCAAAAATTGATTTCAGGGCAAGCCCATTTTATTTATTTTAAATGTTTTACTTTTCTTTTCACATTCCAATGTCTGAATATTGTTAATGGTAAATGGACTGTACTTGAATAGCGCATTTCTAGCCTTCCGACTACTCAAAGCGCTTCCACGCTACATATCACGTTCATATGATGGCAGGAGCTGACTGCCCATCAGCACACAAAGGAACTAAGCATTCTCACACCCTCACACACTGAAGGCCCAGCCTCGGGAGCAATTTGGGGTTCAGTATCTTGCTCATGGACACTTCGCTTCGTCAACTGGGCTGTGGGAAGCCGGGATCGAACCGCCGATCTTCAGATTGGTGGACGACCCGCTCTCCCGCAAAGCCAAAGCTGCCCGTTTAGAATTTTAAGTTAATTAAAAGGGTATATTATTATGCTTAGCATTATATCAGCGGCATAAAATAGCCTTAAAATGACAATCTTATCATTTATAGCACGTAGTTCTGAGACAATATATCGTCCGAAACAAAAGTAGTTATTGTGACAGGCCTACCTGGAGATTTGCTGAACGTTTTTCTCTTTTGATTTTAAGTGATGGTTTTCAGAAGAGGACAGTCCATCATGGAGGAAGATCAAACTGGGACATTGTTGATCTGTCATGACGCATTTTTTTTGTCAGTACTCGTCTTATTTTGTGTGTATGTGCAAGGACTATCGTCATGGAGAAGGTTTGGACTGTGTCTCAAGTTAGCCAGGCTTCGTTATGCAGCTCGGAACACCAATTACTTCGCTTCCCTTTTTCTGTTCTCTCCACTGGGGAAACACAGAGCAATCAATGCTAATGAGCCAAGCCAGTCTCCCTCCTCAACTAAAAAGCTAATGAAAGGCAGGGAGACGTTGAGCCGAGCACACGAGCAACAAAATTATTTCTGGTCAGGAAGCAGTGGCCCAGCAGCCTTCTTTTCGTCCTTCCTTCCTGTCCTTTTCATAAATCAACATTTTTCACCATCTCATCATCCGCCTCTTCAGCTGGCCCTCGTCAACACACAACCGAGTGTATAGTGATGCGGGCATGTGAGCTCGCCAAACGCTCACACACTGTATGCATTATCTATGGGGAATAGTTCAATACGTACATTGACTTAATGAGAATATGGTGTTAGATTAAAAATCCCGGCAAAACAATAACGGACAAACGAGGGGAGATGGATTGTCCTCAACCTTGCCTGCCAGTTTTTGTAGGGAGGCTGTTGGGGAAAATGAGACAATCCATTAACATGGCGGTTTATTTCACCACTCTAGATTCAAGACAAACACCCCTGTTGTCCACTTGGACTTGATCGTTGTTTTGACACACAACCTTGTCCACATACAAATCCACACAGAGCTTTCTTTTGCAATGTATACTTTGATATGAAACCCCAGGAGATGGGTTCGAAGAACACTATAGGTGTAATTAAAATGTCATGTTTTCTTTGGCTTTAATGAAGTTGCCTCTTTAAATTCATTTTGTCGGGGCTCACACTGCACAATTGCAAAATGAAACCAGCTTGATATGCCAAAAGAATATGATTGTAGTTCCTTCATTTCAAGCGAGGTATGATGGCCTTGTCGGTACGCTGTTGCAGTTGTCGTCATGAAAAGTTGTTGATGGTCACCAGGCTGGAAAAGGTGACAACCATCTCTGAAGAGTTTGGCCTTCACCAATCCACCGTCAGGCCGATAGTATACAAATGGAAGAAATTTAACACATTTTTGTCCAACAAAAATCACTCCAAGAGCAACGTGGTCACGAGAAGCCCCAGGGTAACATCTAAGGATCTACAGGCCTCTCTTGCATTTGCTAATGTCAACGAGTCCACCTTCAGACAAACACGGAACAAGACTGGTGTTTTTTAGCAGGATAGCAAGGAGCCACTACTCTCCGAGAAGAGTGTTGCTGACCGTCTAAAGTTGGCTAATGGCCACGTGGACGAACCAGAAGGCTTTTTGGAAGAATGTTCTGAGGACGGACGAGTCCAAAATAGAACTTTTTTTTGTTTTAAATAAGAAGCGTCTACTGGCAGTGCAAACGAAGACCAAAATATAATATTAGACAAATGCGAAGAAGTTAAACAGATAATGCAGGTTAAAAGTTGCAGTTGCCAAATGCAGGAAGGGGAGCGGGCAAAAACTCGCTGACTGTGTAAGTTGTAGGCTTATAATGTCTCAACTTTTAGCTTTATTCTTTCAGCTGCGGGAAACAGACGAACGGAGTACAAGCACGAGGCGATTTGAGGGGGGACCAGGGGGGATGTTAGCAAAAAGACCAGAATCCGTCAACCTGCTAATTCTCACAATTTATCTATATTCTCTTCTGCAGACAGGGGGGAAAGAGTGCAGCAGCAGCAGCAGCATGCCACAAGCCGGGTCAGAAATGAACAGAGCTTGCAGCGAAAGTGTCCTTAAATTAGCAGTTTTTTGTTGTTTCTCAAATAAAACAAATCTTTGTGCTGCAAATTGAGTGTTTATTTGACAATATAGTATAAGAATTATACATTATTTCAGAGTTTAGTAAATGCCCCTAAACATTTGTTCAGGGAATAAAATAAAAAGAATTAAAAAAGGCTTTAGTGCTTCATTCATTCTCCACTGAGGCTGACGCCGATAAACGGGAATCTATATTTCTAATATAAAAAGTCGTTAGGGAAAGCAAAAAGGGATTGCCAAAAACTGATTGTTTTGTCCAGTTAATAAACATCTGCATCAGCCTTTATCTGGATCAGTCAGTCACAACATGCAAATACACAACTTTATGCCTTTTGTGAAACTTGTTTCTTGTAACCGAATAATCACAATTGTGGTGTGAAGTGTTTTCAGTTTATAGCAAATCAGGCGTGACATTTACATGATTATAGGCAATACTATGGTATTATTTCCAATGTTGATATGTTTGGTATGTCTAATATCCTTGTTTAGGTCTTTATAGGAAACGTGTAGGCCTAATTAATATAATTTACAGGTGTGTGTATGTATGTGTATATATATATATAAAGACATGATCTCTTTTGCAATTTTCCTTATGACTGCATTATTTTACCCACTCTGTGCCCTAGATTATAACCAATCCAGTCCTTTGAACACTCTTTTCCCCCCCTAAGAGACCCTCTCCCAATCCACATACCGCTCCACGGGATCTTCTCATAGATGTATTATTAGAACTTTGATCTTAATAATAAACACATCCACGGGATGCCATTTTCCAAGAGAATTGATTGGTCAATAGGCAATGCTTTTATAGCGTTGATCTCTTATCTCGAAGATAACCTGCTCCGAAGCAGGTCAGGTGTGGAGTTACCATGGCGATGTACCCCGATAAGCTGTGAACCACTGTCATAAGACTAAAAACCCAGGGTTAAACCTGAATTTACCTCGCCAACCCCAAATCCTGCTTCGTAGTACAGGCCTCTGAAGAGAGCAATTAATGCAAGGAAGCCCACCAACATCACGGCGTTGAGGAGTGGGCCACAGTTTGTCCAAGCCGATGTGTTGGATTGATCTACAGTGACAGAAAATGTGTGTTTTGAGGTTATTGCTGTTCAAAGGGGTCACACAAGGTCCCTAAAGCAAAGGTTCACATTCTTTTTCCAACAAATAAAAAATGAAAAAAGCACAATATTTGTTTGTATTCTGTCTTTAACTGGGACTTCTTAGAGTATTTTTAGGACTTAGATGAAAATCTGATCACATGTGAGATGACATTTATGCGGGAAGACAGAAAAGGGTTCGCAAACTTCCTCGCAGCACTGTAAATAAAGCCGGTGTTTTTCCAAGAAAGCGTGCAGGTAAAGTGTTGGAAATATTTTGTATCTTGCCGTAGGCCTTTAAGAGCCTTTAATATTAAAAACGCCATACCAAGGCTTCGTTCGTTTGGCACTGGGATCTATTTGAGATCTGCATTCTTCTGATGAATAGGGTTCAAATGCATTCAGTCAGTTTAAATTCCTTTTTAGCAATTTGTATTTGACACAGTTCACAGAATTCCCCTGCAACACTGACATTTTCTGGCATCTCTGTGCAGTTATATGTTGCCACTGTTCCAGTGACAGTGTTTTAATATGGTCCCATGAATTGAACTAAATGAGTAATCACTGCAGAGTGAGTTAACGCTACCAAACTTGCTTAATGTGAACTCACTCTAACCTGTGTTCTTCCAGAGGCAGGCCCTCTGCTGGAGTCCTTGATGGAGGGGCACTTTGAGGCGGTGCTGCTGAACCCCCAGGTGGTAGCTCTGCTCACTGGAGATGGCAGCTGCAACGAGGGCGAGGACATCGAGGCCTACCTAGAGAGACAGGTTCTACTGTACCTGACTTGTGGCACAAATCGTGACCATACCAACAGGTAATACAGCAGGGAAGGACAACAGCGATCAAATCAGCTGGATGACTTCTCAGTTCTGTTTCTAGCACATGTGGCAGCTGGTAGAGAACGCCTGTCAAGCATCTTGCAAATGTTTACTGCTGTAACCTTTTCGTAATTTGAAGGTTTATTGAATTCTAGAACAAGAATATCCAGCAACAACAATCAAAAAGAACCCTAAAGAACAGGCGGGTCGTTAGTAAATCCCAGCACGGTACATCCCAGCATAGGTAAATTGACCTATGCTGGGATGTACCGTGGTTAAAGGGGCAAACTGTGTAGGTGCAGTCAATTAGATTTGGCTGTCAAATATAATCATAAATAATAACTTTAATGAAGGCTTCGAGCAATCACACTTCCTAATGAAGAGAAATGATGGCCATTAATTGATTGGGTCTCAGAAAATACACTGAACTATCAATTTGGAAGTCAGATAAATAATTAAATTAATAACTATAACCAGAATTACCATTAATAGCTAGAAGGTTAAAGTATTTGGAGTTCAACATAGAAGAGGTTGGCAAATTATCCAGTGTTGCGCAACATTAAAGATGCCAGCATAATCATACACAAGCATTTATTATAGATAAAGCAAAAACACACAATATGAAGACTAACTCTGTATACACTAAACTACAGAACAAAGGGGTGTGTGTGTGTCCAAGATGGCTGTTTTTTTAACATTGCTGCTCCGTTAACCGACGGTCCGCCTGTTGTGTACTGGCCAGGCGGGGAAGAATGGTGGTCCCGTTGAAGAAGTTGTCTTTACTGTACCTTGGGACGAGGAAGCCGATCGCTCGTCTGTTGGCTGTTATCCCGTTAGCTTGGCGCTAACTTGCTTTGTTGCTTCTTAAAGTCAGCTGGCAGAGGGTGTGTGGCAGCCGTTAGCTAAACTTTGTTGCAGGAATCCTCCAAGGGACCTCACGTTGCTGCTGTAAGATCAGAGTTTGGGTTCTGAAGGAAGGCAGGCCGGCATCTGTGTTGTGGCCTTAACCCGATCCTCCGTGGGTAGCTCTTCTCCAACAGACCTCCTGACATCCGATCATTGAGCGGAGGATTGAGCAAAGAGCTATGGTCATTGGCTCCTTTTGTTAAGCTGCCAACATCCGGGTCACAGGTCAGACTGGCTCGTGATGCTACATTCACTGGCTCTCAGGAGTGTGGGACAAAAGACAATGCGGTCTTTTAATCAGTAAGTAAGTTCAGGTAAAATCACCCACATGAATGAACTGATCTGTTGAGTCCCAACACTTACCTGCAGCACTAGAGTTTTGTCGCCAAGGAGACACAACCTCGGTGATTTGGGCAGTGCACATTCTAACCATACACCCACATATTCCAGAACGTTCCTCCGAAACAATGGGACATTTCCATTTCCGTAAGTACCGTGTTCTGTTTTACATTTCTAACAAACAGTTTTTAATTAGACCCATATATTTGAGTGTTGTTGGGGTGTAATAATATGCACCAGGTATTTTATATTGAATAAATTAGCATCTGGCTTCTCTGATGTATTCCCCATTCCCCAAGATTTCTCTCCCATGTTTCTTCATCAAATGTACAAGCCAGGTCTTTTTCCCATGTCATCGTAACATTTTTACGTCCATTGTTATTTACACAAGGACACAACTCATACCACTTTAATGCTTTATGAAACATTGTTGTTAGTACTCTATTGGGGTTTTTTCTTGATGGAAGTAAACTTTTCCCTTAATACAGTGTCTAATTTTTAAAATATTAGTATTTAGTATCCTGATAGCTTGTCTTAACCACTAAGCCCAATAAATTTGTCTGTTAGTGTTAACATATTTTTATTTTAGGGTTGTACTATACAGACGCATATTTTTAAATAGTACGAGAGCGCTTACTTTTTTTCTGTACTTCTTGCCAAACTCTTTGTGCAGGAATGGGAATCATCATATAATTTTTTGTCCTTTTTTAATGTTTGTGCTAGAGCCTAAATAGGTTTGAAAGGAGAAGTAAGTTCGTGTTCATAAATACTGTCATATTTTATCTTTGGTAATGATAGGCCTCCTTCGTCCTTTTGCTGGCAGAGCTTGTCCATATGAATTCTATATTTTCTTCCCTCCCAAAGAAAATGTTTTATCATTGTTATATCTTAGTAGTAGTTGTTGTGGAATACATATTGGTATCATTCCAGGTAGGTAATTTATCTGTGGGACTACAACCATCTTTATTGCGTTCACTTTCCCCCATAACATCAAGCGTAAGTTACTCCAATTTTACATGTTAACGTTAATTTTATTTAATAGTGTTTCCATATTAGTGGTAATTTCTCCTATATCTTGGTTCAATTCTATCCACAAATGTCATACCATTTCTGATTTGTGCCAATTAATTTTGTAATCATATATGTTGGAATATGCTTCAATAGCTTCTATCAGCACTGATATAGAGTTAGCTGGTTCTTGACTTAGTACCAAAATGTCATCAGCATAAAGGAATAATTTGTGTTCCCTGACGCCTCCAATAACTCCTTTTTAATTCTTGGTTCCTCTCTAATCATTGTGGCTAGTGTTTCCAGGAAAACTGTGAACAAGAGTGGACTGAGACTGCATCATTGACTAGTTGATCTAGATATATTATGGAATGAAGATATTTTCCCATTAGTCAAGATTTCAGCCCTAGGACATGAACAGAGTACTTTTATCCATTTGCGAAAACCATCACCAAACCCTAATTTTGACACCGCAGCAAATAAGAAAGGCCACTCTACCCTATTAAATGCTTTTTGGGCGTCGATTGATGTGGCTGACAGGGCACGGATTTGTTCTATTCATCCATATTAGATATAATAGTCTACCCATGTAATTGTTTGCTGAACTATTTTTTATAAACCCCATTTGATCTTATGATTTGTGGTAAAACCTTATCTAGCCAGAGTGCTAATACCTTGGGTGGTATTTTACAGTCAACATGTAAAAGGCTTAAAGGCCTATCGTTAGCTGGGTCCGTTAGATATGTCTTTTTTGGTACAAGTGAAATTATATTTTCATCGAAACTTTCTGGGAGTAAACCATATGCTAGTTTAAAAAACCTCTGTCAATATTGAACAAAGAATATCTAAATTCTGATAAAATTTTGCTGGGAAGCCATCTACACCATGTGACCTCCTGACAACTAGACCAGCCGGGCCAAACGTTACCACAAGTGGTTTGACCGATATAGGAACAAAGGAAAGAGTGGCGGCATAAGAGCTAAGCTAGCCAAGGTTGGACCTAGGCTATTCTACTACCCAGGTCATCAGCAGTCACATTACAATACAACCGGATGGTGCTTTTATTGTAGCAGGTGATTTTAATCAAACAAACTTCAGAAATATTTTACCTAAATACCACCAGCATGTTCATATCCCCACCAGGGGAACAAATACACTGGACCATGGGTATACGGACATTTCTGGCAGCTACAAACTCCTCCCCCTCCCTCGCCCTCATTTAGGTCGATGAGACCATATTTCCCTGCTTCGCGTGCCCACTTAAACCCAGCAATTGTAAAGGGTCAAACCGTCAGTAAAAACAGTGTGGACAGATGAAGCTACAGCAGCTCTACAGGACTTTTCTGAGTGCACAGACTGGCTCATGTTCCAGGAGAACCACATCAATCTTGAGGAATGTACATCATCAGTGACGTCATACATCAGCAAATGTGTTGATGTGGTGATCACAAAGACAATAAAATCAATTAGAAAGCCTGGATGAATGGCAAGGTGAGGGCTCTACTTAAGAGCCAAAAAATAAGTTTTTCGGTCAGGAGACAAGTACACAATCCCTCCAGAGCGAGACTGAAAACTGGCATCAGTGAGGCAAAGCTGAGACATCAGAAGAGACTGGAGAGAGACATTAACACCAACAACATCATCAAAGATATGTGGCAGACGATCAAAAAAATCATAGGCTACAAAAGCAGGAGCGCCACAATCATGTGCGTGGCCACGTTACCAGATCAGCTAAACACATTGTATGCTCGTTTTATTAAACCCAACAGAGAGTCAGCTGTAAAGTCTACTCGACCTCCAGAGGACCGGCCACTGTTAATATCCGCAGCGGATGTGATAAGATCCCTGCTGAGCGTGAATATGAGTAAAGCTGTTGGGCCTGATAACATCCCTGGCCGTGTACTTAACAACATGTGCCAATCACATGTTGATGTGATGTTACCAATAACATTTTTAACACATCACAGGAGAGTCTGCTTCAAGACAGTCAACATCGTCCCTGTACCTAAAAAGTCTGCAGTGTCTAGTGTAGATGACTACTGCCCTGTGGCTCTCACCCCAATTTTGATGAAGTGCTTGAAATGGAATGAAACTGAAACACATAAAGAACACCCCAGCCAGTCTGAACCTTCAACAGTTTGCCTTCAGAACCAACAGATCTACAGAGGACCAACAACACCTACATCATAATGATTGTTGATTTCAGCTCAGCATTCAACACAATCTCCCCCATGAAACTGATTTGAAAACTGGGTCTGTTTGAGTCTGGGCTTGAGTACCACACTCTGTAATTGGATGTTAGACTTACTTACAAACAGACCCCCCCAGACAGTTCAGATTGGCGGTCACACCTCCTCCACCCTAGTGCTCAACACTAGAACTCCTCAAAATCGGCATGGGATGTGCATGGCCCAGGACCGGAGGGCACAGCAGCAGTTGATTAAAACCGCTCAGAAGATCATTGGTAACAACCTACCGAGCGACTGAGATGGATAACCCACCCCGTTATCTGGGCCGTTTTTAGATGTGAGTAAATGTACGTGCAATGGTATGTGGGTTAGTGGAGAGGAGAAGAGAAGGATAAGCACACAGAATAAGGCACAAGGAATCTAAAATACCGTGGCAAAGCGTAATAGCTGTCCCTTTGATCGCACAGTAATCCGGCCCCATATTTTCATTCAACCGTGTTACTGGATTTTGGTCTGATAAAGCACAGTCACTATTTTCCACAGTGGCTAAAGTTAACAAAGTTAAACAGCCTAACGTCATGGTTCTGATACTAAATGGAACATGCTAAGCACAAAGAAAAACACAGCAGTTTGGTCGCAGCTGTCATCACTTTTCAGAATAAGCAAAGCACACTAAAGCGTAGATTGAATAACACACATTTAAAAAAAATCTGCTTGTCTTTTACTTAAAAAAAAGACCCAAGCCTCTTAATTGAAATCGCTCTTGGCTAGCAACTATTGCGTCAGTTTGTTTTGGATTTGTCTGGCAGAGTTTCTCTCAAGTTCGGGCGCTGACGAAGCCAGGTCCAGTGGCGAAACGGTTTGTTTTGGGGCAGCAAAGGAAAACAGCGGTCGGGGTTGGTAGGGAGAGGACTCAAGAAGAGCCACGGACTGAACCCCTACACACATTAGCTTTATAGTTGATGTCTTCTTGTTATCTAACATACATAGATATGTGACCTGTCTTGTCCTGCATCTCAGTTTGCTGAATGAGCTCCCAAACAAGTGTTGGGACCTCTGACAGTCCACCATTTAAATTCATTTATTTGTGGAATTCTAACTGAATTTTGTTCTAGAAAAAAAATGTGGTGGCCTTTTTACCATTGTAAATCATCAAATAGTTGCTAAATGGTGCTGCTGTTATTTTTTCATACTAGTGCTGACAAAACAATGTCCGTCCTTTGCTTGTAGGCTACAGTTACTTGTGCAAGTTTGTTTACATTGTCTTTCTGTGCTCTTGCCATATCAGCTGTCAAAGACATACACACCTAAAGGCTTGGAGAAGAAGTCTTTTTTCCTGCAAAAATAAAAAACAATTTAATAAAAAAACTTTTAAAAATTATTTTAAAAAATATAAATAACTTTGAAATGATATTTGACTGCTAAAATTGATAACTAATTGTGATTTCAGTAATATTCTGTTCATAATAATAACATTAACGATAAATAGGTAAATAAGAGTGTATAATTGTGAGCTGCTGAGGTAAGCCCGCTTATTAAAATCTCCACATAGACCCGATGAGGTGGGTCTTGGAGTGGAAGTAGTTGAGCGTAGCACAAAGCTGTTCTCAAGAGTGATTGTTCATTCTCCTTCACTGCCTCTATTCCTTTTGTCATGAATTATTAATTTTTAATAAGGACAGCTTAACATCTCCCTTCTCGCGCTCAGGGGAAAACTGTCCATGACTAAATGTTCAATGCAGCACAGATTGCTCCTCCTCTCCCCTCATCACGATTTGATCCTTTTCCACTGTATCACCTTCCGTCACTTTCTCAGCTTAATAGAAAGGCAGCAATTCATGTTGCTAGTCGTTTCCTGTTTCATAACCCTCTAATTACCCGGAGAGTGAGGTGGCAGATATACCTTTGTCACTATGCCTTTCTAGAAACTTGTGTGGGCATCTGTCAATACCGTAGAATGGTTTTTATCCATCCAGCTTCTTCCGCTTATCCGACCTGGTCAAAGGGGCAGCAGTCTAAGCAGAGATACACAGACTTCCCTCTCGCTAGACACATTTACTCCCGCTCTTCCGGGGTAATACCGAGGACATGCCCGGAATACCTCCCCAGGGAGGCGCCCAGGAGGCATCAAGGACAGATGCCCGAGCCACCTCAGCTGACTCCTCTAGATGTGGAGGAGCAGCGGCTCCTCTCTGAGCTCCTCCCGAGTGAGCGAGCTCCTCACCCTATCTCTAAGGGAGGGCCCAGCCTCCCTACGGAGGGAACTCATTTTGGCCGCCTGTTTCCAGGTTCTTGTCCTTTCGGTCATGACTGAAAGCTCATGACCATAGGTGAGAGTAGGAACTTAGATCGGCCGGTAAATAGAAAGCTTTGCCTTGCAGCTCAGCTCTTTCTTTACCCCAACAGACAGGTGCATCGACCGCATCACTGCAGAAGATACACCGATCTGCCTGTTGATCTCCCGTTCCATCCTGCCCTCACTCGTGACCAAGACCAAGATACTTGACCTCCTCCACTTGTGGCAGGCGCTATCCACCAACCTGAAGGGGACAAGCCACCCTTTTCCAACTGAAAACCATGTCCTCGGACTTGGAGGTGCTGATTCTCGACTCTTGGCCAAGTTCTCCTTTCCAGCACTCTGGCATAGACTTTTCCGGGGAAGCTGAGGAGTGTGATCCCCTATAGTTGGAACACACCCTTCGGTCCCCCTTTTCAAACAGAGGGACCTCCACCCCAGTCTAGAGGCACTGTCCCCAACCTCCACGCAATGTTGCAGAGGCGTGTCAGCCAAGACAGCACCACAACATCCAGAGACTTGAGGTACTCGGGGCGGATCTCATCCACCCCCGGTGCCTTGCCACCGACGAGCTTCTCAACTAACTCGGTGACCTCAGCTTGTGGAATCGACGAGTCCACTATTGAGCCCTCATGCCTCTGCTTCCTCAGTGGAAGATGTGTCGGTGGGGTTCCACCGTCCGAGGATGTCCCCAGTCGAAGTCAGAAGATTCCCACCCCCACTGTAAACAGTGTGTGCAGGGCACTGCTTCCCCCTCCTGAGGCGCCGGACGGTTTGGCAGAATATCCTCGAGGCCGACCAATAGTCCTTCTCCATGGCCTCACCAAACTCCTCCCAGTCTGAAGCTTGCTTGGCCTTCCGGTACCCATCAGCTGCCTCCGGAGTCCTGTGATATCCAACCAAGCTTGATAAGACTCCTTTTTCAGCTTGATGGCATCCCTTACGTCCGGAGTCCACCACTGGGTTTGGAGGTTGCCGCCACGACACCGGAGACCTTTCGGCCACAGCTCTGAGTGGCCGCATCGACAATGGAGGTGGAGAACATGGTCCACTCGGACTCAATGTCTCCAGCCTCCCTCGGGATTTGGTTGAAGCTCTGGGAGTTGAAGATTTCTCTGACCGGAGACTCTCCCAAATGTTCCCAGCAGACCCTCACAGTACATTTGGGTCGGCCAAGTCTGTCCAACTTCCTCCCCCACCATTGGATCCAACTCACCACCAGGTGGTGATCAGTTGACAGCTCCGCCCCTCTCTTCACACGAGTGTGCAAGACATTCGGCCGGAGGTCGGATGAAACAACCACAAAGTCGAGGGTTGACCACAAAGTCAACCTCTGGCCTAGGGTGTCCTGGTGCCACGTGCACTGATGGAGACCCTCATACTTGATCATGGTGTTTATGGACAAACTGACTAGCACCAAACTCCAATAACAGAACACCACTCGGGTTCAGGTTGGGTGGCCATTCCTTCCAATCATGCCCCTCCAGGTGTCACGGTCGCTGCACACATGAGCATTGAAGTCCCCCAATAGAATGACGGGAGTCCCCTGGTCGGAGCACTTTCCAGCACCCCTCCCAGAGATGCCAAGAATGTCGGATACTCTACACTGCTATTTGGCCTGTAAGCGAAAATAACAGTGAGAGACCTATCCCCAACCCGGAGGCACAGGGAAACGACCCTCTCGCTCACTGGGGTAGACTCTTAACACATGGGGGCTGAGCTGGGGGGCTATAAGCAAGCCCACACCAGCCCGCCTCCTCTCACCGTGGGCAACTCCAGAGAAGTAGAGAGTCCAGCCTCTCTTGAGGAGTTGGGTTCCTGAGCCCAAGCAGTGCATGCAGGCGAGCACGACTATCTCTAGTCAGTATCTCTCAACCTCCCGCAAAAGCTCAGGCTCCTTCATCCCAACGAGGTGACATTCCATGTACCTAGAGCCAGATTTGGTGTTGGGGGATTCGGTTGCCAAGGCCCCCACCTTTGACTCCCACCCAATCCACATTGCACCAGCCCCTTACGGTTCCTCCTGCAGGTGGTGGACCCACAGGAGATTGGCCCCACGTCGCTACTTCGGGCTGGGCCTGGTCGGGAATGTTTTTCTATATTCTGAAAACCTTACAGTATCTTTAGATATAATTTCTTCTCTCCAGTGTTTCTGTCCACTAAGTCCAGTGTATGTCTTGTCTTTCCTGCTGCAGGGAGCTGGCAATGATGTGCCTGGCAGTCTCTTGCCTCCACATGTTTTCCCAGAGTAATTGGACTGGTCCTCCGGTCTCCATCCACATCTCAGACCTCCTGCCACCAGCCCTGCTCTCCTCTCAGGTATGATACCATCTAATCGATCCCTCCTGCTTTTGTGTCATGTATCATCCTGTGTCCCGCACTGATTTTATAAACTTAAACTAAATTCTTAGAAATGTTGATGCGTTTTTCTCAAGGCCAAATTTACTGTCTTCTTTGTGGCATTTGTAGGAGGCAAAAACGAGAGGATAGGAACTGTGACCATCATGATAAATAACATGAATGATGCTTAGGATTTCACAAATTGACTTTATATATATTGCTTGTTCTACTTTGTGACATTTATTTGTCAATGCCTGACGAAGATCGTTGTTAAATCGAAACCGTGCTCTGTTAAATAAAATTAACTGGGACCTATCAGTACAGTGTGTTGATCTTCTCCCTACCAGGTGACCCCCCTGCCTTGTTGTCCACAACTGTGATTGCTCCATTGACTACGATGTGATTTGTATTACTCAAATATATTTACCATAGTCCTTATTATGAAAAACCTAATATTGTATATCATGTTTTATTATATTTGAACCATTGTCAAATATTGAATCATGGTCTTTTCTGTATATGGTAACGCTTCATTTTACATTGGTGTATAAAGTGAGCCGAACCAGAGAGAGCTGTAGATGGGGCATGGTGCAAGAGAAGTGCCCAGTAATGAAGCATCTCTGGGGTAATAATTACACCAGGTTGAGGAGATTACTTCCTCCAGGCACTGCGGTGCTAAGAGCAGATTTGACACTGCCATTACACCAGAAGAGAGGGCCATTTCTTTTATCAAAGTAATCCCCCTTGGCATCAATAATTTATCTGTGCTGTCACACCAAGGAGCTTGTGTTGTAAAGCAGTTCGTCCATACATGCATGATGTCACTGGTGAAATGGAGGACCAACATGGCACAGCCGTTGTCAAGTGGATTTAATTAATTTAGGGACAAGATGAAAAAGTTAAATGTACTTAAGAATCTAATTCATATGGATTATTTTTCCAAATTAAGTGAAAGCTGACCATGCTGATACGAACTAAGTTTAATGACCACCATGGGGAAATTGGCTCATTATAACAGATACAGCTAAACGATGATATGCTGTTTGTACTGTATGCAGTAACAATGAAATGCAAATCAGCAATTAAAATATTTGAAAAGCATATAGTGTAAAATGGTGCTTACACATTATTCTGACATCTAAATTAAGTTTGTGCAAATTGTTAAAACTATAACGCTATGTTATAGAACTATTTCAATGATGGCCATTGGTTGGTGCTGCGGGTAGCCATGGTAGTTTACTTAAGTGTAGAACTAATTGATACAGGTGTGGGCACACCGAGGGCTATGGGTAAAGGTGGGGTGTTTATTTTGGGATGCATTTGTTATAGTTTTGAAACTATTGATTGGCATATCCTATTTAAAAGTTAATGGCTTTTTGACAATTTTTGGTGACAACAGAGGATTCAATCAGCCTATATTGGAAGCACGACATCTACACTGGAGGCACAAGTACAAAACTGACCAAACCAAACGTCGTCAACACTATGTAATGATCCCAAATATTGATTTATATAGCTGGAGACAACATGCACACAACTGGAAAGTGTTTAGTCATTAATCTGAACTGCTTCTCTTGCTCCGAGGCATGCAGTTCTCATTCATGCTTTGGATAGACTGCAATGCTACCCACAACAAAAGACAACTGGTTGAGGAGAAAAATGAGGACAGACAGAAGCTAGCCCAAGTTCAGGTGCCCTCAGGGGCTAAATGCTGGGAAATGTCTGCCCGACATTAGAACTGAGGTACCACTGAGGTAAAAAGGTGAAAAATTGGGGAAGTGGATTGTTTCTTTGGACTAACAGTCCCTTTAAAGCTTCACTAGTCAATATTTTAATATTAACTATCAAATAAAATGACCAAATCTCCAATCAGTTCGGTGAGTCAAATAGCAGCTCTGTAGAGTTTTAGTGTCTTTTAGCTCATTGTTTTGGTTTATGGCCTGCAACCTAACTTTTTTTGGTTCAGTCTCACTGCTCTCATCAACTTTGTTTCTGGCTGTTTTCAGTGAAAAAGCTCTGATAGACCCACTCAACCCTACTTACTCTGCACAGTTGGCAACCAACTGGTGAACGTAGTGGAGCAGCTAAAGAGCCAGATATTTCCCTCAGGAGTTGGTGGATACCCAAGCGGAGCTAAAAGGAGATGTGAACATTGGACTTGTATTTGTCAGGTGGACAAACACAACTCCAAATGAATGCTAATATTGCTCTGTGTGCTACACGTGCAAAGCTAGTAATGACTTTAGAAAGCGATTACATATCAGATGTGTTATTTAGCTTGTTGTGGAGTTCTGCCCTCAAATTGTCCCAAAAACATAAATAAATTGGCAGCTTTGAGACTATGCAATCATCCTTTTGGGACTATTTTTGGATTGTCTCTTTAATTGTTTGGTTAAGTTGGTTGGTCTGTGTTTGTTCTGCATGTTTTCATCTTTTGTAGACTAACCTCCTCCATTTGTGAGTCTGTAGTGTTTGTAGTTATTTGTTAGTTCCAAAAATGCAAATTATCTGGATAATTAGATGATTTATAAAGTTAAACCATATGGATAAATCATAGATGCACATAATTATTAATGGGATAATATGACCATTCCAATTCGTGAGAGTCAAATATTTCTAAGATGTGAGATAGCACATGATGAGATAGCATAGACTTGTCCCAATAGGAAAAGCACAGGTGTAAATACTAAAATGAATGATGGCTGTATTTCGCTGCTTCAGTTTCAGGGTCCTGTATTGTGTATGGTGGCTCACCGTCGCACTGTCACGGCACACTGGGACACGTACAGAATAGTACCGAGCCATCGTTAATGTTACTAGTAACAGCTGTGCTTTTCCTGCTATGAGAAGTCAGAATGTCTGCTGTGAAAAATGACTGTTTTACTATTTTTTTGTGGTGAAGAGGGAGCTGAACCTGCCTTCCAATCCTCAACTATGGGTGTTAGATTTTTAGTAGTGACAGAATGGTTGATATTATGAATACAAGCAACTGAAATTAGCTTTACTAACTACGTGTCTAGCCTCACAATTAGGGACTGGATGCCTCTGTGAGCAGGTATGCTTGGCACAATCACCTGAGCAGAGAACCTGGGTCACAGGTGGTGGGCTATTGATAAGACATGTTTAATTGCCTCTGGGATGAACTGTTTTGAGTGCGCAACGGTGTGTATTAATAATCACTCTTTCCAATACTTCAGCTCTTAACAGAAGTGAAGGGACATGGCGATCGAATGGTGTGTGCCTGAGAACACTAGGCCCCAGGAATGCTCGTGACAAAATATTGAACAGTTTACTTGTTGAGATGGTAAAAACTGGAAAAATATGTTTGAAAATGATTAATGATCCAACCCTGGCCGTCTTCATCCAAACTCAAAACTAGAGCTTGGTCGAAAAATTGACAGGCCTTAGCTTATTTAGTTTAGTTTATTATTTTAGATTCTCTGTTTTATCATAGTGTGTGAGATACTGCTGCTTTACTACCGTACCCCTGCTGTTGCTAAATGCAATTTCCCCACTGCGGGACAAATAAAGGCTTAACTTAACTTATTGCATCTATATCCATATCCGTGTGTATTTTGGAAAAAATTTCAAAGAGAACCAGCAGTACACGTAATTTAGAAACCGTTCCACCATTACATGGTTTGCCCACCAGAGAGCACTGACTGAAGTTAATTGTACAACTACAAAATGTCCTGCTTAGTATGTATCTTGGTCACAATTGGTCAAAAGAAACTAAGGTATCCATATCAAGATTGTTTATACTGTTGGCCAATATATTATCGTAATTTTCACAACTCTCAAATATCAGTATCGGCCTCAAAAGTCCAGTATTAGTGGGGCTATACTCAACATTTTTCTCAACATATTTTATTTTAGTTTCTTCTGTAACCACAAGTCCCTGATAGAATCCTCCCCCCCCCCTCCCCCATCTCCTGTAACTGTCAGAAGGCTGTAGTTACAGAATTTATCCACATTTGAGCTAAGTCACCTTTACTCATTTGAATATCTTTGACTGGCAGCCCCAGACGCTGGTTGAGGCTATTCACTCCAGCCTGCTCCTGGATGGGGAGTCTGTGTACAGCCTGGTGGCCAACCCCTTCCTCCTCCTGCTGGCCAGGGTTATTCTCACCAAGTGCTCCTCCAAGATGGACAGCCTTCAGGTAAGACTGCCTTTCTTTTACAACCACCTCTTTCTGATGAATTATACATGTTCTTGGAGATTTTTTTAACAGTTACTCAGCCCATAAAAAAGCCATTTGAACATTTATAATGCTGGGTGTAATTAAAGGGGTTTCCGAACTTGGCAAGTTGAAAGCAGGACTCAAAACTCCGCTAACTGGGAAGACACACCATGATCAGTTTGCAGTAGGGAAAGCAGCGTTCTTAAAGACGATGTCATTCAGGCGGACCATGGATGTTGTCTAAACTGGTGATGCCTTGCTTGGCCTAGGTTCCTCACATCTCCAAAAACATTGCATCCAATTTTCAAGAAGGCAGTATTTTGTTAAACAAAACAAATTGACTTTGAATTGGGACAGTACCTGGGTCTGACCGATGACATTTAAAGAGTAGCTTAAGGCCTTGAAAATCTTGTCTTTGCTGACCTCCAGTGGGTTTAACTTCTCACCTTGATACAGTGATGTATGGATGTACTCAAGGGCGCAGTGACGTCACAGTTGTTTGTGGTCAGACCCAACGGTGATGCTGGGTGTGGTCAGAGGTGAAACACTGCTTTCCAGCCTGGTGTTAAGTTACTCTTTAACAAGTCAACAAGAACATCGCTGTGACAAAACCAAAACTCAATGAATACATGTTTATCACAAAAATCAAGAACACAGATTGACAAAGGCATTTTTCTAACTGAGGAGTGACTAGTCTTCTACCCCCGGGTTGGCTAGCCGCTAACGTAGCCATAGAGGCTCCTCATCTCTTAATGAGTCTCCAGCAGACTGGTTTCTGAAAGGCATGTTGCTTATTAAAGAAAGGCTCTCTGTTTCTTGGCTCTTACTGTATAATTTATCTTTATTCTTCTAGCATACCATATGTAAATAACCAAAAGCATATGAAGTAAAATACTTAGTAAACCCTGGCAGTTGTTCTCTGGCCTCAGCTCTCCTTAAGATATAGCCTCTTAATAAGCAAATTAACGCAAAGTCTCACAGGACAGAAAATCATTGTGGCCCTGATGTCAGAGGACGGACTTTGCATCACTAGTTTGGATGTGGACACAAGTGCAACACTGCTTTTCTGCTAGAGGTGATTTCGTGTTAATTTGCTCTTTAAATGCTAATGAAGGATAGGGGAATTAATTACAGAACTATTCACCACCAAGCAGTGGGGAGTTGGGACTTTCTAGCTTTGAGCGAATAACCCCACCGCCGCTCCCTCCAGATGATGTTTTTCCACCCTCCCCTCCTGCACTCAACTCTTTCTTTTCTTCCATATTCCACCCCCTCTGGCAGCTGCTCACAGCCCACTGCACAACAGTAAATATGGAAGGAGAAGCTCTGCCGGTCAGGAGACAGGTGTACACGTGTATGCTGACATGATGAATATATGTGTGAACATGCTTAGTTAGAGCCTGCACGTGTGTTGGAGGATATTGATTCGGTGAGACAGACAATTAAACCTCCATGTAACCACGCAACAGAGGATGGGGTCGTCTTGCATTGGAAAGGAGGCAGGAGATATCCTCTCTGACACACAAATAAGCAGTTCACATGGTTCACTTCCACTCTCCCAGTGCTGAACGAGAACAGGGGTAAGGGGTTTCTGGTGAAACAGGAAATGTAGCACGTACATGGCTGCAAGACATAAATTTTTGCATTCTGGTCAGATGCAAAACGCAAAGGAGTTGGCTGTTTGTAATGTGTGGTCAGCACTTAGCTCCAGCATGCAGCACTGTTGATGTTGGTGTTTTATTTGTGCTAAAGTAGACTCAAGAGCAGCATTATATGCTTATTTATTAACCTAAGCATGTACTTTCTGAGCTAAAGGTATGTTAAAATCACAGTGAAATGAAAAATACCAAATGTCCATTTTGTGATATACACTCATTTAATGTAAATGCCACACTGACATTCAAAAGTGCCATTTATTGATAACAGCTACATAGTTTGTGTGTTAATTAACTGCTGATTTGGACAATTGTGTTATGTGTATCGTTTTTTTTTTTTAGCAAACTAAAACAGAAGGCACCTCTGACAATATTTGATATCTGACTGACAACTCCTAATGACACTGTTGACATCTCTACAGTTAGCTGCTTAAGCTAACGGGACCTTAGCGACACAAACTGACAGGAAAGACAACTTCTTATCTCTAAATCCTGGAGGGCCAGATTCAGCGTTTTGAGGTGATAAGCTTAAACAATCATGTGCTAGAAATTTTAAATGGGAAATTCTGACTAATTTAGACATTACAACCTCCGAGCTACCAGCTAGCTACCTTTCGAAAATTGTGTCATCCGGTCGAAGGCACCTCCTTCGAGGCACCCCCACTCCACTTGTGATTCTCCTCTTTACAGTCAGAGATGTAGCTGTAGATTTATTCAGGGTTCAGGGTGTATATGTTAGCTTCTGCCGTTTTTTTTCTTGTACGGGAGCTGTGACTTGAAAAGGTTTTCCCTTCATGGGAGTTGATGTTGCAGGACCTCTTTCATAGCTGGAGAAACAACAGCAACATCAAGAAAATAAGTGTTTCATGACACAGTGGCAGACTCCTGAAATACATTCTGTTACAGCCTAAGATGCTTGGAGGTTTGGCTTGCCTGGACAAACATACCAAAATTGGCACTGCACAGTTTTGATTTAACAGTTAGCAACAAGCATAAATAAATATTTTCCAACAGGACTGTAAAAAGTTAAGTTAGACTAACGTTATGTTAGTTGTTGGCTGACATGAGCTCCAAAGCATTTTTGTTTAACGTAACACTTTTACTGACAATCATTTTCAGCCACTGTGGGCTGATCTCGGTAACGTCACCGGGTCTTTTAGGCCAAAATTACAAAGATAAAATCTAGTCTTGGTGCATACACGCAAAATTACAATCCTGATGTCAATTAGATATGTCAGCATTGACATGGGGAAAAGGGTTAATTGTGTTCTTAACTATGGCCATGTTGTAACGTTAGGCTAAAGCTATCAAACAACAAATTACATGTTAGAAGGCTGTCTATAGAGCCAGTGTATGGTTTGTCCATTCTGGGCTACTGTAGAAAACATGGTGTTGCAACATGGCTGGCTCCATAGAAGGGGACCTGCTCCCATGTAGATATAAAGGGCTTATTCTAAGGTAATGGAGACACGATTCTTATTTTCAGGTGATTTATACACTAATGAAAACATGCTTATGAATATTATATCCCATTTCTGCCAAAAGATCCAATATTGCATAATGGACCTTTTAAAGGATAATCCACAAGTTTAGAATATGGATATTATTTTCGAGGATTGGCCGTCATTTCTTTCAGTAATAGTAACATTTTACAGACCAAGTTAAATGCCGAGATCTGGGAACACATAAAAAGAAGTCAAAAAGAGAAAGAAACACAAGTCAGACAATTAGTCAGTAAATAACTAGGTTACAGAGGTTCGATTATTTGAAAGAAAAAATTAAGGTTATCTGTAAAGTTATTTCCCAAACTCAGTTTACAGACCTACCGCGGGAAAGTACGGAAGGTAGGTTTGTGCGCACACAGTTTTCCTGTTAGGAATTATTGCTGATAATTCAGGTGTGCTCACTTTCAGTTTTACCTTCAAATAAAGCGGTTTAGATTGTCTGGCAAAACGTTTGGCTTGTTGGTTCAAACCGGTTTGATTGTTTAACAGCTCGTGTTTCTTTACCCATTGGATTTTGTTGTGGCAATAATAAAGCACGAATAAAATGCAAGTCGTAACAAAGCAGAGTCATCCTATATGTCCCTCGCCAACATCATGCTTTCAACAGGAAATATAAATATGTAAAACATTCATAGTCAGTCATAACACTCTAATAGATTTCATGAATATTATGGAACTTTTTTTGTGTACATAGCATTAAGGAATATCAGGATATTTTACAAATGGGGTGTATACCGGAACATATTTTCCAAACTTTATAAGATCATAGTTTTCAGGTAATGGAAAACAGATATACAAAACATTAGTGGAACTTAAGGGGCCGGTGCATTGTGGATTGGGTGGCAGGCGAAGGCGGGGGCCTCGGCAACTCAATCCCCTGACACGGAATCTGGCTCTAGGAGCCTGAGCTGGTACGGGAGGTTGAGAGATACCGACTAGAGATAGTTGGGCACACCTCCACGCACAGCTTGGGCTCTGGAACCCAACTCCTAGACAGAGAGAGAGAGAGAGGCTGGACTCTCTACTACTCTGGAGCAGCCCGCCGCTGCTGTGGGCTTGCTCATAGCCCCCCAGCTCAGTCGCCATGTGTTGGAGTTCACCCTGGTGAACGAGAGGTCGTCTCTCACTGTTATTTGTGCTTACGGGCCAAATACCCGACATTCTTGGCATCTCTGGGAGGGGTGCTGGAAAGTGCTCCGACCGGGGACTCCGTCGCTCTACTGTGGGACTTAATTGCTCATGTGGGCAGCGACAATGACACCTGGAGGGGCCTGATTGGGAGGAACGGCCACCCAACCTGAACCTGAGTGGTGTTCTGGACTTTGGTGCTAGTCAGTTTGTCCATAAACACCATGATCAAGCATAAGGGTGTCCATCAGTGCACGTGGCACCAGGACACCCTAGGCAAGGGGTTTATGATCGACTTTGTGGTCATCTGACCTCCGGCTGAATGTCTTGGACACTCGTGTGAAGAGAGGGTCGGAGCTGTCAACTGATCACCACCTAGTGGTGAGTTGGATCCAATGGCGGGGGAGGAAGTTGGACTGACTTGGCAGATCCAAATTTACTGTGAGGGTCTGCTGGGAACATTTGGGAGAGTCTCCAGTCAGAGAGATCTTCAACTCCCAGAGCTTCAACCAGATCACGAGGGAGGCTGGAGACATTGAGTCCGAGTGGACCATGTTCTCCACCTCCATTGTCGACGTGGCCGCTCAGAGCTGTGGCCGAAAGGTCTCCGGTGTCGTGGCGGCAACCTCCAAACCCAGTGGTGGACTCCGGAAGTAAGGGATGCCATCAAGCTGAAGGAGTCCTATCGAGCCTGGTTGGCTCGGGGGACTCTGGAGGCAGCTGATAGGTACCGGAGGGCCAAGTGAACTTCAGCCCAGGTGGTTGCAAAAACCCGGGTCTGGGAGCAGTTTGGTGAGGCCATGGAGAAGGACTATGGGTCGGCCTCGAAGAAATTCTGGCAAACCGTCCAGCGCCTCAGGAGGCAGAAGCAGTGCCCTGCACACACTGTTTGCTGACTTCGACTGGGGACATCCTCGGACGGTGGAAGGAGTACTTTGAGGCTCTCCTCAACCCCACCGGCATGTCTTCCACTGAGGAAGCAGAGGCTGAGGGCTCAGTTGTGGACTCGTCAATCCCCCAAGCTGAGGTCAGTGAGGTAGTTGAGAAGCTCCTCGGTTGGAAGGCACCAGGGGTGGATGAGATACGCCCTGAGTACGTCAAGTCTCTGTATGTTGTGGGGCTGCCTTGGTTGACACGCCTCTGCAACATTGCATGGCGGCTGGGGACAGTGCCTCTGGACTGGCAGACTGGAGTGGTGGTCCCTCTGTTTAAGAAGGGGGACCGGAGGGTGTGTTCCAACTACAGGGGGATCACACTCCTCAGGCTCCCCGGAAAAGCCTATGCCAGGGTACTGAAGAGAAGAATTCGGCCAATAGTCGAACCTCGGATTCAGGAGGAACAATGCGGTATTCGTCCCGGTTGTGGAACACTGGACCATCTCTATGCCCTCACCAGGTTGCTGGAGAGTTCTTGGGAGTTTTCCCAACCAGTCCACATGTGCTTTGTGGATCTGGAGAAGGCATTTGACTGTGTCCCTTGCGGCGAACTGTGGGCGGTGCTCTGAGAGTATGGGGTCCGGGGCCCCTGCTGAGGGCTGTCTAAGGGTCCCTAAATGACAGGAGCAGGAGTTTGGTTTGCATTGCCGGCAGTAAGTCAGACTAGTCCCCGGTGCATGTTGGACTCCGAAAGGGCTGCCCTTTGTCACCGGTTAATTATTTATATGGACAGGATTTCTAGGCACAGTCGGGGGCCAGAGGGAGTCCGGTTTGGGGACCACAAGATTTCATCTCTGCTTTTTGCAGATGATGTTGTCGTGTTGGCTTCATCAAGCCAGGACCTTCAGCGTGCATTGGGACGGTTTGCAGCAGGGATGAGAATCAGCACCTCCAAGTCCGAGGCCATTGTTCTCAGCTGGAAAAGGGTGGCTTGTCCCCTTCAGGTTGGTGGAGAGCTCCTGCCTCAAGTGGAGGAGTTTAAGTATCTTGGGGTCTTGTTCACGAGTGAGGAAAGGACGGAGCGGGAGATTGACAGGCGGATCGGTGCGTCCTCTGCAGTGATGCGGTCTATGTACCGGTCTGTCGTGGTAAAGAAAGAGCTGAGCTGCAAGGCGAAGCTCTCTGTTCCCTCCGCAGGGTGGCTGGGCGCTCCCTTAGAGACAGGGTGAGGAGCTCGGTCTCTCGGGAGGAGCTCAGAGTAGAGCCGCTGCTCCTCCACATCGAGAGGACTCAGCTGAGGTGGCTCGGGCATCTGTTCCGGATACCTCCTGGACACCTCCCTGGGGAGGTGTTCTGGACATGTCCAACCAGGAGGAGGCTCCGGGGAAGACCTGGGGGCACGCTGTAGGGACTATGTCTCTCGGATGGCCTGGGAACGCCTCGGTATTCCCCTGGCAGAGCTGAAGGAAGTCTGGGCGTCTCTTCTGAGACTACTGCCCCCATGACCCGGCCCTGGATAAGCGGTAGAAAATGGATGGATGGATAGTTGAACATCAGAGCTGCTGTATAGTGGGAGTTTTTGCTTACTCTTCCCATCACCCTCTTTATGAATTCTCATTTCATTTATGAGCTGAAACTGTTTTTTTTGTTTTTTTTCATTGAAATGTTTAGCTGCTGCCCTGGTGGACCCTGCGCTATATCAACCTGCACCAGCAAATCCTGGAGGCCTGTTCTCCGCAGCTTCTCATCTTGGCCCACTGCAGCATGGACAAAGGTAGGTGATCACTTGAATGTGAAAACGCAGCACAGACGTTTCTAATATGCCGAGCAAATGTTGGTCTGAATGTGGCCTTATGGTTCACTCACAACAGACTCGAATTAAGCGAGAAGTGCGAGTGATTTACATGTTAAGTCAACCCAAAGACGCGAATGTACATTTTGCGATGCAAATTGACCGATTCGCACGAGTTGAAAAATCTGAACGTTGGCGGGTATTCGCGCCGAGTTAACCAATCAGGAGCTTGCTCGAGTGGTGACGTGATTACGAGCGAAGGCAGAAATCCGAACAACAATGAAGGATAAAATAATTGTGGCTGTGCGTGGATACCTGGAGCTGTACGATACATCCTCGTATCATTATAGAAACAGGAATTACAAGAATCTTGCTTGGACGAAAGTGAGTGAGGAGGTCAGACAATCTGGTAATTTGTAAAAAAACGTTCTTTACTCAATTTGAGAGAGATATACATATCGAGACTAGGCTGACTCAAGTGACATCATTTCAGGCAATTTGTCAGACTTCACACAGCTCCCTCTGGAGACAAAAGGCTTTTTTGAACCGACCGAGCGTCCAGAGCTTGAGCCAGGAGGTCTCCGGTTGATCTGGCTCAAGGTCCGCTGCTCTTTCATCCAAACCCCTGACTTCCTTTTCTGATGACAAAGATGATGCATTAGTGTCATAGGTAATATGTGTTTCATCAATAAAGCTGAAAAAAGAAAAAACATAACAGATGAAAAACAAGAATGTAGCTAGTGGAGTTTGAAGAAGCTACAGGGCGCAGCATCAGTGTGCTGCCATATTCAAAATCTTCTGATTCACTCGATTTGAACCATTTAGGCTTAGCCCTTTAAATCAAATCCAATCAGACATCATTCAATGTTGTTTCAGCCATAAAGCCCGGGACAAAAACAAAAGAATAAATTAAAATGTAGCGAAGTTTGAAGCTACCGGCTGCTGCATCTACATGCGCAGCCGTTGCCATAGCAACCGTCTCTCCCCCTCTCTCTTGAGCTCGCTTTGGGCACCATCACCCTTGGTGTTGTTTCACTAATATTGAATAGAAACAAAAGAGTATGATTTCTGATCATGAATTATACATCTCCTCTCGTCTTCTTTTCTCGTGCCGATCCGAGCTGAGGATAATCTCTCTGTCTCCATGACATGGCCTTCATCGAGGCCGAATCGATAATCAGATCAGATGGCAAGAAATACAAGGAGCGACGCAGCTCCGGGAGGGAGATGAGAGACTAAGCTTTCATCCTCCCTCGCCATCACCTGCATGCTCTGTTTGTCTTTTTAATGTGTCACCTCAATGCCTCAGTTCTTTGGTCCAGGACCTTGAATGAGTGCAGCTGTTCTTGGTTCACAGGGATGGTGCTTAGGGGACAACTTGGATGTCTGTCCATGTCATTACTCTTGAATTTCAAACGTGCCCGTTCCGTCTCAGAACTCTACTGCATGTTAACAATGCAAGCCGCTTGATTGACACGTTTGATTATATCTGTGAAGGGCGTTTTTGTATCTGATGCTAATTATCATCTCTCTGTAAAGCTTCTTGTCCCATGCAACTACAGCTATGTTTGAAGATAAATAGTCCATGTAAGAATAACATAACTTGTAAATGAAAATGTCATGAAATAGCAACTGGAAACTACAAAATGTTTCTTCTGCTACCTGTCTGGGTTTGAACTTGTCTCCATAGCTCTCTTTTTTCATTTTTTAGACAACAATTTCTATCACTTTTTATGTGAACAAAGTTCAGCACTATGAATAAGTTAATGGAGAGACTCCCATATTTAAACGATATTGCGTCCCATATCACTGGGGCGTCGAGCATAACCTGACCCTTAGTATAGCGTGTTAGCACCCCTACATTTGCTAGTTAGCACAAAATAGAAGAGTACAGTACAGCTGAGGCTGAGGAATGTGCCATTAGTTCTGCAGGAATTTGATCATAAACGTAACCTAAAAATAAAAGTACTTAGAATAGTAATTTTGACCCAATGATGGCTTTAAATGAAAAGTGGGTGATCACCAAAGTTATTTGGATTTATTCTCTGGTGACCACATATGTCGTATCAGTGAGCAATCCATTAAATAGTTGTTGGGATATTTCAAAGGCCACTTCAGTGAACTGACACTATATCCCTCTTACTTCTTTCTGTGAGGCTTGCTCGTAAAAGTGAGATCCACCAAACTCTCTTGACTGGGCAAACTTGGTGTTAATCGCCAAATGTCAGTATGTGCCCATTCAATCACATCAGTTTTATGTGTATAGCACCAAATCTCAATCTCTAAGATCTCATTGCACTTTTCCTATAGAGCAGGTCTACACCGTACTCTTTATGATATTTACAGAGAACAATTCTCGTGAGATTTGATCATTAGCATAATTGCCATACAAGGCTTTTGTGGTCAGGTTTTATTCACAAAGATCAGGATCTGAATCAGAAAGATGTGACCTAAAGGTAAACGGTGACTTTCACCCCGCAGAGGTTCAAGATCTGTTTTTGGAAATCAGCAGACAAAAACAGGACATGGCTTGTTTAGCATCGTCAGTAGTTTCAGAGGACCTGAAACCATTTGAAAATATTAATATAGGCTACTGTAGCCTACAGTGGGTCATTAGAACAGCACTGTATGGTGACCGACATAAAGAGAATGGTTTGACATGAAGTAAGATGCAAAAAAAAGTTCTTTAAAAAGCAAAGCGATCCATGACTAATATGAGAGGTGGTCAAGGGGACGGGACAATCATGGAGATATTAGACGAGGGAATATTATAGCCTACAGTAGTTAACGTCACACTGTTGCTGCAACAGAGGATGATACTGGACCTGCATATTGACCCCGAGGCAGCTGTTAGAGTGATGTGATTTCCAACAACTACTGACCTGTCTAACTTGCTGTGCCAAAAAAAATTAAATATAAATTAAGTCTCAGTTATTGGCAGCTGTGATGATGATGATATGGTAAACAGAATTGTGTTGTTTCAGTTATATATTGTATTTTAATTGATTGTGGTATATTTAAATTCCAAATTCATTTAGATGAAGGCAATTTGCGGCGGTTTTCCCATATGTGCAAATTAAGAACAAATTTGTTTGTACGAGTGGTTCTTGCGTGAGGCCCAGTGTTCCAGCAGCTATGGGTTTCACAAATCCGCATAGGCTCAACACAGGTTTTCCAATTTCCACACTAGTTCTATGTGGAAATCAAGGACATGACTCCAGCAGAACCACAGGCTTCATGCACACTGTACACCAAGCTATTGTTAGTGCTTAGATAAACTATTTTCAAAGAAGAAAAAAAACAATGAAGCAATTATGAATTGGACCCATTCTACCAATCAGAATATATTGTTTAGATGTATCGCGAAGTATGAAATCTAGGGATGGGTATTGTTACGATTTTATTGATACTGATACTGCTTATCGATATTCTTATGGATACTTCCCTCCATGATGATGATGTTTTTCTTCTCAACTTCATAACCAGCAGGTCTGAGGATGTTCTATAATGTGCCTCTGGAAAACGGGGTGGTAACTGGGGTTAAATGGCTGTGGTTATCTCCCTACAGTTGAAAATATTAACAACCATATGCGCAATGTCAGTTATCTCTGGTTGTCAGGACAGCTCACCTTTAGTTCAAACTTTGGCTGCCTTGCAGTTAGCGATTTATACTGTGCTAGCTAATGGCTACCGAACATACCTAAACCAACTGGACTTCACTGTAGTGAAGGGCTGCAAATATTTCCCAAAAAATAAACTTGGCGACAGCCCTGTGACGTTCTGCAGTTTTTTCTGGAGAATGGGTTAGACTTGGGTATCTGCTATCCACTGACGACGCTGTGGCTGCTGCTTGACTGACGTTGTCCGTGGGATTATTTAGGAACACAAATTAGAAGTGCTTAAAACCGATGCCAACAGTGTCCTCCTGAGGTAATAACTACAGGTTTATTGTAATAATGATAACGAGGGCTACCTTGTCCTGACAAGGTTGAAGCAGTCGCATTTATAGTTCCCAAATCCCATCAGCATCGCAGTCGGGAGGCTGCACTGAGGTCGGAACGTTGGGTGCAGCAGCCGCTTTGCTAAAGCTGTCAAACACGCTGCACTGTCTTAGATTTCTATAATGTTGTATTTGTAAGTGTTTTATGAGGTTTCTGGTGTTGCCCCCTTTACAGGAAACTACCTGTTTACGTACATGGCATTTACCAGCATTTTCATTAAGTTTAGTAAAGTGAGCACACCCTTTTGAACGATTTACCCTGTCCGCCATCTAGAGCATAGAATGTAAACGAGCAGTTACGCAACGTCAAGCGTATTCACCTTACTCCGGCAGCTTCGTCAACATTAGGGGACTGAATGGATTACATAAATGCTGATAGCAGCACCATTTGTCCAGGAGCTTATCAATATTTTGGCACGGACCCGTCGGGAAACTGTACCAATTTTTCTTTACCGGTTCTCGGTACCCATCCCTACTGAAATCTAAGCTTGAAATTTCCCCTTCAGAAACATAAAGGTATAATAACATTGCATCCATGTTTCTCCACTGTCTAGGGCCTTTCATGTAACAATGAATAGAGCTGAAAGGTGAAAAGCAGGAGTAATGTTACAGACTTTTGAACACTGATAATGAAAAGCTTAGCTGTGGTTTACTGGGACAACGAGCTCGTTGAACATCCACACATGTTGCTCTGTTGTTTTTTTTTTTTATCTATCAGGAAAAAAATGTGCTTCCAGAGACTGGATTGTGGGTAGTGATGAAAAAATTTGAGTTCTTATCTGTCCTCGTTCACAGTGCTGAAATGCCAGACTCTGTTGGCGGAACAGAGTAACCTGGCTATTCAGTTCCACCTGGAGTGTGTCTACACTAGTCTGACCTACTATGAGTACCAGCCAGCCAAGGAACACATCAAGAAGGCCCAGGAGCTCTCAGGGCTGAATATCCATATGACTGGTATGTAAAGTACAGCAGCATCTGGTCCTGGAGGATAATTGAGTCCCTTACCTCATACCTGGTAATGATCCTCCTAAACCCGTATTGATCAAAGCTGGATTAAATGTAACGGATTGTATCCGCTCAATCCAGGTGCTCTTGGCAAACGGACCCGTTTCCAGCAGAAGTACTTGGCTCAGCTAATCCTCGAGGTCAAGAGAAAGCAGGGCCAGCCTGGCCAGGTGGATGATGAGGCCAGTCCCACCCCAACACCTCAGCCTAGCTTGCCCAAGGTACGAGCTTCTGTTGAAACCGGTTTGCAGAAAGTAGGTTTGCACATACAAGGAATTTGCTTTGGTATTTTGGCACATGACGAAAAGCAAGTCAAGAATCATAAATATGAAATGGAAATTTACAACAAAAAAATGAATATGCAAAATATATACGAAAGGTGAAATATGTTTTTAAAATGACAAGGGCTGTATAGTGTTAAAAAAAGAAGAGGATAGAATGCTCAAACACTGTACAGCTTGATTTGAAATCATTGACTTTTGCAGCCCCTTTTTTTTGTTATGTACCAAAATCCCAAGGCATATTCTTGGTATTTGAAAACTTATTTCGCAATAAACCTGATTCTGAATCCAGCTTGGTGTTTTTTTTTTTTTTTTTTTTTTTTTTCTTTTTCCCTTTTTACATTTTTTTTTTCATTTGCTTGCTTTTTTGCCCCTCCCCCACCAAACCCTCCCCCCCCCCTATTCCTTT
>CM022471.1:26497493-26525136 GCA_011952105.1 Coreoperca whiteheadi
TTTTTGTTTTTTTTTAAATTTTTTTGCTTTTTGCCTGCTTTTTTTTCTGGCTTGGTGTTTTTTTTTTTTTTTTTGATGTCTCATTTACCACTTTGAACATTTTATTGTCAGTTGGCTGACTGTTGAGCCCTGCCTCAACAGAACCTACCTCCACCCATATACAGGATATTTGGACACATTTACTTAGACCACAGATTGTTTGACACTTGTCAAATCGCAGGCCACAAAAGCAGGAGGCCACGTGCCAACAAGTGCCAATCAGCTAGAGCGCTGACGCAGACAGGGGTTTATTGCAGGGCAAGAGAAACTAATGCCAGGCAACATACAAAACACGAGGGAAGGGAAAACCCCACGTGAACAACTAACACATGATGGGGAGACAGAAAAATGCATGAGCAAACCTAAAACCATGACCGCGTCGCCCACTTCATGATGAACTGCTGGTCAAACGCCCACAACGGTGTTCTGACACCAGGACAGGAATTTCAGTGAGTAAAGTGGGTGTGAGGTATCTGCAGTTATGTTTAGCCTTTCTGGGTACAGCACAGTCAGATGTTTTGCAAAGATGTTTTTTGTGATTTGCCAGGCACCTTCCCTGCAGTGTTAACAGTTTCGGAGAGCTTGATTTTGCTCTTTACGCTCAAGTTGCCGTATCATGCTGCTATGTTAAATGATACAAACGCTTTCAACCAGGCTTCTGTATGCCATTTCAAGTATGTCGGCTGATGCCACAGCCCCTCAGCTTCCTGATTACAAACAGTCAGTGATTGGTTCTCTTAAAATGCTCTTCCGAGTTATCGTTCAATGTCAGGGTCGGATCAATCACTGTTTCCGAGCATTTCAAATGTTCTACTTTTGGCCACATTCATTTCCAGTTTACTTCCCTGACGTCAGTCCTGAAGTAGAGTGACCTGGCTGAAGTAGGCCTCCACATGTATGGCATTGTCTGTCATGGGAAGACCGACAAGGGCCAAATCACCAGCACATTTGAACAGCTTGCCATTACTGCTGTGGGCAGTCATTTCATTTGTCTAAATGGAAGACAGCAGTGGTGGCAGCACGCAGCTTTGTGGTGCCCCGGAGTTTAAAACAAGCTTGCCTGAGGAGATCCCGTTGTTCCAAACTCTCCAAGGCCGGTCAGTTAGAATGCTTCCCACCCAAAGAATGAGAGCACCATTCCTGTTCATCTTAAAAAGCTGTTCTAAAAGAGTCCATTTGCATTGTGATCTGTCGATCTGTTTGAAATTACTTTTCAGTGTAACTGTGTCTACTGTATTTGTCCTCTTAACTTGTGTCAGTGCATCACTTCCTGGGGACCAGGACATAGAGAGTAGGGAAATTGACATGCGTCCTCAGCTAAAATAGTCACCTGCATTTATTCGGGTCATATCTTTGTAAATTGAAACAACAGGGACTTGATAAATGTATCTAGTGGTTCTGTAAACTGGCTGCTTGCAATTATCAGTGAAAGTTAGATAAAAAAGAGCCATCCGCTATCCATCACCCATTTTCAAGATATGACCTAAGTAGCAGCATGCATGATGGGTTCAGTCTTGAAGTTGTATGTCGAACAGTTGTAGTTTTCCTTTTAAAGGTTGTGGCTGCAAGCAATGTCTCAAGAATATGTAACTCTTAATCCAAAAAAGCGCCTGCTGGCTCGCTTGGCTGCTCTTAGTTGTTTTCATGTGCCGTGGTTTATGGCTGCACCATGTGTGTACACATCTGACTCCATGTGTGTTTCCATGCTCACAGGACTACAGTCTGGCTGATGACACTGTGCTGGACAGGATCAGTTTGGCCGAGCCCGATGAGCATGAGCTGCCTGACCTCAGTGCAGAGGAGCAGGCCGTCATCCTGGGCGTCTGGTAAGTCCCCTACCTTCCGGCAGCACCTCGTTGAGCCTAAAACACAGTTGTATCAAAAAGCGTTGTGACAATAAAGGCTGCATGGCTTCGTCACAAGGAGAGTACTTGCGGCTGTGGCTCGGTGGCAGAGCGTGTCGTCCACCAATCGGAAGCTCGGCGGTTCGATCCCGGCTTCCCCCAGGCCCTGTGTCGGAAGCGTCCTCGAGCAAGACACTGAAGCCCGAATTGCTCCCGAAGCTGCGCCTTCGGTGTGCGAGTGTGTTTGAATGAGTAGTTTAATTTGTCCTGATGGGCAGTCAGCTCCTATGTGTATGGATAACTGTGATATGTAGTGTGAAAGCGCTTTGAGTAGTCGGACGACTAGAACGGCGCTATGCAAGTACAGTCCATTTACATTTGTATATTGTGCTAATCAACCAGTTGTGTAACCTTGACCTGCAGGAAATAGATGGTCTTAGAAAACCTTGAGGGTTGCCTCCCAAGTCTGAAATCATTTCCCACCATCCTGCACATCAATTTAGAGCTAGTGAACCACTCACTTCAATCTGCCTGAGCATAATATTCATAATATTCACTCTGACGTAGCCCTTTTTACATGGTCATATTACATATGCATTCAATGGATAGAATTATTTGGACAAACTGATTAACGTTGTTACACAGTTGTTAATATTTAGTTTCCTCTTTGTTATAACAGAAAACCTGCTCTCCGGGAGCCTCACGGGTAGACCAAAACCGTGTAAAACTTTGGTGTTGCAAGAAAAATTAGCACCAAGAGTGCACGTTAAGTTACATCTGCTGTCTGCCTATGTACAGTCCATTTACCACAGGATTAGAGCATGATCTTGTACGATACGTCTAGCTAGTGTTGCGGTCACGCTAACAAGAATTTAAGTCTTTGGCGGGACTCCCGTTAACCCCTTCTGTCAAGTAAAAATCTGGCTTTAGACGAGCCAACTAGCACTCTTTACTTTGCCTCGATGTAATTTAATTCTTACAGTTTAAATATATCCATCAGTGGTGTACTGAAGTCTGTGCTGTCTGCTTCTGGATATGTTGCCGGACTCCCAGAATCAGTCAAACACTGCAGTGGCTAGCTCAACCGAATGGGCACGGTCACATCCGGCGTCAGTACGGTGTCGGTGGGTGAGCGGGGTTTAGGATTGGTCAGTTTTGTTTCTTAGAGCCGTTAGCAAGGACAGAATCACGCATGTTCAGCCATGGTATGCACAAAAGTAATTTCTGAGTCACTTCACCAGATGTACAAAGTCTATCAGTAAAGTCTGGGGCAGGTGGCTGCAGTCCTTAATCCCCTCCTGTTGTTTTTTGCAGACCTCATTTCTCATTTTTCTCACCTACTGTAAATTGTGAACCTATTTGTTGTGACAGTGTCATCCAGACAACGGGTGACTATAAGATACGCAGCATCATATAAAACCATTTAGCTTCGCTGCAAGTCAGTGATTAATTCCGATGCAGCTGCTAGGAATGGAAGGGGTCAGGTGAAGGTCAATGGAGCAGACAGTGAGATTTCTAGGAGATGACTGATGAGCAGCAGGTCTGTCTAAATTAATGGTAGATTTGCACACAAAATTGCTATCTTGTACCTCTTGAGCCTTCCAAGGGCATTTATGCAAAAGTTAAACAAGTACTCCATTGTCATTACTGGATCTCCTACAGCGACTTACCCTGATATGTATCATCACCTTGTTGAGACATAGCCTAGGCTTGGCTGGAGCTGGGGGCTAAATTGGAGACATATGCTCATATACTGATAATGGCATTTCTATTGTCAGAACAAAGGGAACGTTATCGTTGGGCACGGATCACACATTGCTGGACGAATTACAGTTACTAGATCCATTCAGTACTGCCCTGCACTGTCTGACATAACACAAATACACAATGGGCTAAATAAATGGTGCATATAAATAGAAAACACTTAAAAGACACTTTGGATAGCGGTTACGCACTTAGAGTCCCAATGAAGTTGGAGTCATCACACAGCCGGTGTGAACACTTGCATTGGTTAAAATGGGAGCATAATCCTTCAAACAGATGGATGACTGAAATGTGTATGGTGTAGACAGGGTGCAAGTGTAACCCGGGGACTTTAAGTGTCAGCAACAATGTCTGAAGGAAGTGGTCAGTTTGACCTGACAAAGAGTGCTTTCAAGAATTTGAATAGCCGCTTCAGTGTCAGTGCGCCCTGAATTAATGAGAGCACATCCCAGCATGGGATTACCTTTTTATTCCATTTTAGCTAAGGGTTTAAGAAGTTGAAGAGTCAATGGTCAGGAGGTTCAGAGAACTGAGTTCTCCATGGTCCTTTTATCTCTGGGAAGGTGACCTTGCCAGGATTGTCTTTTCTTTCTCTGTGGATTTCCTGGCAGCTCATACATCCACCTTTTTGGTAAGGTACATTAATAAGCACATACTGGATTTTTATACTTGACCGGAAAAGAAATGTTCTTAAACTGACAGGCTTTATCAATTAATGCAATGTGAAATCTCATGAATCCCCTGAATCATGAACAGTTCATCTTGACAGTTCATTCTTGAGCTTGGAAACAGCAGTTTGACAATCCTGTCTACTTTCTACGATCTAGATTGTTCCGGAGCATGAAGCTAAGTTTCTCATTGTGCTCACGCAGAACCAGGTTCTATGAGGTGTTGTCCAACCTTGTCAGAAATCAATCAATTTCACACGAATCTCTGTGGTCGTTTTGCATTGCTTCATGGTCATTTTGCGCCTCTTTGTGGTCGTTTTGCATTGCTTCGTGGTCGTTTTGCGCCTCTTTGTGGTGGTTTTATTTACCTCTTTGAGGTCATTTTGAGTCTCTTTTGTGGTCGTTTTGTGTCTGTGGTCGTTTTGGGTCTCTTAGTCCACTTTCCAATAGGCAATATTAACAGTAACTTCAAACAGAGGCCCTGGCGCAGTAATTCATCTATGTGTATAGCTCACTCTCATTTTCCCTTCAGACCCTGCAGTTCTAAATCACTGAGTTCTCTGAAAGCTGAAGCTAATAACGATTCAGGTTCATGATAAACCCTGGCTGGCTTTTGAGGTCAAGGAAGTAAATAAATCCAAAACAAACTATTGGGATCAGTCTTCTTCAGCAAACTGTGATTTATTTAATCACATAACCTAACCCAAGTTCACGACTTAGCAAAGGTAGAAGTAAACTTTCTTGCTTGTCTTCTGATTGTAATGAAAAGGGATGTAACCCCAATAAATCTTTAAAGGGGAATAAAATTGGTTTGTCAGGATTTGCAATTAATCATAGGGAAGATTCATTGTAATTATGGCAGTGCCTACCCAGGTTCAGCATATTTTTCTCGCAAGCCTAGAAAAATATGTCCCACTCTTTATAACTCATGCATACATAAAAATCATCTGATTTATAAACACATTGTATAAATTTGTCATCTCTATGTAGAAAAGCTCCATGTTGGCCTCTGTAAGACTGAATCCTCCAGAATTCCTTTCCACAGCTGCACCTATTGGCCCCTTTGGCCTTTCTGTCCACTGCCTGGCTCCTTCCCATGCTAATAGTGTATTGACCAGTGAGGGCTGCCTGAAGAAATGAGTGTAAAGGGGTGAACAGTATTAAAGGGCTTGTACTATCAGGGATCAACGTTAAGTTTTTATTTTTTTTTTCAAGAAATCTAGTTGCCCAAAGTCAGTTTTTACTTGCCCCTATACAAATTGGATTATTTATTAGTGGCTATCAAATAACAACAAAAGGTTAAGTAAATTGTCATGTTTAAATTTTTCTAAATAAAGTAAGTGAATCAGAACAAGAACAGTGTGTTATAGATGCAAAGCAACAAACATTACTGCATATCTCCTTCTCCCTAGAGATGGACTCCTTAAATGTGATTGATCATTTATCTAAATAAATGTAGTCTTTACCCGCCGCCTTTTTCTCGAGTAGAGGTGGGTATCGTTAGGATTTTATTGATACTACTACTTTTTCATTAATAATAATTATACTGAGTGATGTCTGTGTTCTTCATTCTTTCTAAAGTCCTTCCTTCTGTCCTCTGTCCTCCCCCTCTACACTGTGCTGAAAAGGAATGGCAGGGTAATTAATGCACCTAATCTCCCTGAAATCCAAATCCTTTAGCCTGGAAAGAGGTCAGCCTCCTTAAGCCGAAGCCCGACCTTCTGGCAGCACCTGCAATTAAGCTTAACAGGAAACCTCAACAGTGATTCCATCAAAGCTAGCTGTATTTCATCTGAACAAATACTGGATGGATTGTGTTTTAATTTGTTTCAGATAATCATGATCACTACATGAATTCAACAATAGTATTTTCTGTATTCGTCAGTTTATTAAATGATAATTCAACACTAAATGTCCGTAGTTATTCTGCGGGCAGACTCCAGACTCGACAGAGACATACGTTTTAGGCACGCTAGTGGCTCTAGGGATGGCAATGTTGGCCTGTCGGGGAGTCCACCGCTTTGGTCTTGACTGAAATATCTCTATTGGATCGATAGCCATGACATGCTATGCAGCCATGCATGGTGCCCAGATGATGAATCCCACTGACTTTGGTGATCCCCTAACTTTTCCTCTAGTGCCACCATGAGGCTGACATTTGTGGTTCAGAGTGAAATATCTTGGCAGCTACCGGGTGGATGGCCGCGAAATTCGTTACACATGTTCAAGGCTCCTTGTAGATGAATTTTACTGATTTGGTTGACCCTCTGACTTTTCAGTGTAATATCTCAGCAACTACTAAATGAAAATTTGAATTGGTCAAATACTTCTGTTTGTGAACAAATACCTGCAAAACAAATGGCTTTTCTCTTCAGCCTCAGCTGTAGTTTGTGTTTAGTGGCAATTAGCACATGTTAGCATTCTAATACGCTAACTAAGATGGTGAACATCCTTAACATTATACCTGCTAAACACCAACATATTAGCTTTGGTATTTAGCTTCAAGCATCATCGTGCTTAAGTACAGCCTCTCAGAGCCACTAACATGGCTGTCGAGTTTTAGTCTTGTTTAATAATTGTATTTACTGTTTCGTAATGGATACACTGTTGACTAAGAGTGTTGTCTTACAGCACTGACTTCCAGAAGAATAACCCTGTCCACAAACTGACTGAAGAGGAACTCCTGGCCTTCACGTCTGTAAGTCATTGTTTGTGATTTCCAATGTCTACAATTTACTCCGGGGTGCGACCACAGATCCGTCAAATCCAAACATTTTCATTGGTCGCACTAGTGTGTATGAAATTTAGCAGGTCTAATACTTGTTTTTTTTTTAAAAAGGTTGCCATGTGCGGTCAATTAAATGGACTGTGCTTTTATACTTGTATAGTATGCTTTCTAGTCTTCTGACTACTCAAAGCGCTTTCACGCCACATATCATATTCACACACATTCACACACTGATAGCACAGCCCTCGGCAGCAATTTGGGGTTCAGTATCTTGCTCAAGGACACTTCAACACGTGATCTGGGGGAAGTGGGCATCGAACCGCCGACCTTATGCCGTTGTTTTGTAAAAGCTTGCACGTGCGCCTGCTGATGCCGATGCCAGGCGGTACCACCTGTTGGTTTCGATCGTTTCGAGAGGCGCCGTCCCCAACAGCAAGCCTCCTCCGCACTCGGCTCCCCTGCTGTTGTGAAAACGGCATCACGGGCGAACGAAATCCAAAACGCGAGTTGTGTGTTTTTGGGCGACTTTATAAAACATACCGCTGATGACTCATACAGGGAGAGAGAGAAACCGAAAATGGTGTGCTGCTGCACCTGAATGAAAAAGGTAGGCGCACCTCCACCACCAATCTAAAAAGTTAGTCTGGAGCCCAGTTCTAGCTCGCGTTGTGTCCTGTTGCCCATAAAATGAAGTCAGAAAAACTTGATGAATCACATTTCCATGCATTTTGCGGTTCATTGTTTTGCCATATTTAACCCAGCAGTCACACATTAAATTGTAATAATGTGTCTATTGGTGACCTCTGTTTCTTTAAAACCTCTCTTAATGTTCTTAAAATTCCAAAGCCCTTACACTTTGAACAGTATATAAATCTAAACGGTCTACGCAAATCTTTACACAGTCGTATGTGACTTTCTAAATGTGTTGACTTACCTGGACTGAATTAAAATGTTTGTGGGCTGCCTCAGAATCTTGGGCATCCTTGCCGTCAATTGTCTGTGTGTTTTTGGCAGTGTTTCCAAGGTGGTTCTTAAGAAGTATCATCTTATTTCTGAAGCTGTTTTTAAGAATTTTTTATCACCAACACTTTTCATTCCCCTGCAATGATTAGTCAGCAACACCAATACTAAGCTGGAGGCTTTTTTTTTTTTTATAGCATAGCAAGACTGCATCCAAACAACCAAGCGCTCTGTAGAACTGATGAAATGACTCACCCGAAGGAGAACTGCAAGAAAGTGGAGCACAAGCGGAGATATACAATACCATCAATCCATGTTGGAAGCCCCAAATACCAACCAACTGTTTTTATGGAAGCTGTTAGAAGTTCCTGACAAGTTTACAACGGCTTCAGTGCCAGTGAAACATTTAGCTTTCACGGAACACCTGCCCGCTATCCTTAGCCGTTGCTGTTCCCAGTCTTTGGTTCTTTGGGGAATGTTTGTTCTCCTCCAGCTACAGCTTCGGAATGTATTTACATTTACAATTAGAGCTTCATTGACTATTTTAACAAAACAACAGGCAACTCCAGGGTACCAGAATGAGGCATGACTGAAGCACAAAACCAGCCTGATTTGTGTGCCAGGTAACGTTAAATGACCTGCCCACGGACACTCGGCTTACTTTCTACTTTGCCAAGATGTGCAGTTGTTGTGATGTTGGCTTTAGTAGCTGCCTGGAGCTGGTTTGCGGCGCTTTAAGCATTATATAAAGGAGGTGGTCTGCTGTAGTTAGTGTTAGCTGTCTTTGTTTCATGGGTCCAGATGTGGTGAAGGCAAATGTACAAAACTGTCAAAACTCGCATCAACCGGTACGCGTGTCTTGCGATACTCAAATCTACTTACCCATTAAGAAAAATGATTCTTCTTCCTGATTACTTTGCATAGGTGAGGTAAAATTGTCTGCGTTTGAATGAGAGCAAAACTGAAGTTATCATTTCTGGGCCCACTGATAATTCTCAGGCCACCAGCCCTGATCTGGGTAGACTCTCCACGTGTACGAAGCCTGGGCGTTCTGCTAGAGGAGTCTTTAAAATTCGATGAACACATCTCCTCTGTAATCGGATCTAGTTTTCACCATCTCCGCCTGCTATCTAAAATTAAATCTTTCCCAAATCCTGAAACCCTAGAGATGGCGTTCAGTTAGTTCAAAACACTACCGCTCGATTCTTTCCTCCCGCTCCCATCCCTCCAATTTGGAGGACCTTCATTGGCTGCCCATTAAAGTTAGGGGAGGGGATAGAGCGTGTGCTGCGGCTGGGCCACGGCTGTGGAACAATTTCCCTCTCGAAATTAGGGTTAGCCCCCTCCCCGACCACTTTTATGTCTCTTCTAAGAAACGCGCCTGTTTTCCTTGGATTATCAATAATTTTCCTTTAGGTTTTTTTTTTTTGCTGTGTTTCATGTTTGGTTTTATTCTTTATTTTTATGTAGTTTAGTCTAAATTGGGGTTTGACTCTCTTACTGTGTCGTGGTTGTTTATCATTTTATATAATATTGTTTTTTTCTTAGTCTGATCCATTACAGCACTTTGGTCAGTCATGTGGCTGTTTTATAAGTGCTTTATGAATAAACAGAACTTGTGTCAGCAGGTAACGATTAGCTTTGTGACCTAAAATCAGGTGGCAAGAGGTAAAACAAGGAACGGATATGTAAAGTGACTGAAAGTAAGTGCCAGAAAATTAAATGAAGGGCAACGACTTATACGTGAAACATTCGTTACACACGCAACTACTAACTACTAGACCCACCAAGGAATGGATAAATACAGCCATGGAGGTTATGGATACAGCGATCAATAATTGGTAAATGACTGAGGACGGGTGTAATCAGATGGATCATTTCGGCATTGACCAGTGAAAATCAACCTTCAGCAACTGAGAGAAGTTTTGGGAAGCACCTATTTTTCTATTCCACATCCTGATTAAATTGAAGGGCGCTTCTAGTACTGGCCTCACGCTAACTTGAAAATCTTTAGTAACCTATCATCGTCTGGCCAAATACAACACAGGAAAGGTAAGGTTTTCATCCTGTGTGGGCAGCTCTGCAGTCCCATGCGCAGTTCGCCCGGTGATTCCTTTTGTGGCGATTGGGCTTCTTCGGCCATTGCCGGTTCGGCGGTGCGGCTCGGCGTGAGTCGGCCTCAGAAGGCGGACCACATCACTCGGCTGGGTGTGCTGAAGCTGCGGTGGCCTTCAGAGTTTAAAAACGCCTCACAGTTCTTACTTCATTAACTTTGTCATGTTAGAACGCTGGACGTTGGTCTTCAACACGGAATGTCTTTTTTGGAGGAATTGTCACAGCGCTTATGTGCAGGCTTTTTAGGCGAGTGCATCAGTTTTCTGTGGAATAGTTAAAATGGTTTATCATCGTATAATCCTACAACGCCGTGTGCTTTAACAGACTTTGAGACAAGCAGTGTTATTGTAGCATCTATTAGATACCTAAAGAGGGTGCAGCATCCAGCGTGGGAACCCGTTACCCTGGGGCTCACGTGACGGTGAGGTTTACCTCATTGCGGTCCTGATCCACACCGTTATTATCCCACGTGCCACATGAGAGAGTAGGACTGGGCACGTTTTGCCACCGCTTTTCTTTCCCTTCACTGTAACTTTGAAACCTTATCCAGAATTGCTTAACATTGTAAGATAAGCCAGGCTCCTTTTTCCCGACAGCTCTGAGCTTGTTTGGAGACGCTCCCCCCGCTCCAGAGACGTTCATAGAGCAGTAATGGGATAGCTCCCTTGGCCAATCCAGTGAGTCTCCTCTGAAAGCCCTGCGAGGGTTAGTTCCATTCAGGCTGATGAATTGGACCGGACAGGAAATTAAAAGACAAAAAGCAGTGATTCTCTTGAGGCCAAAAGTTTCTGTTTACAAAAAACCAAAATGTCTCTCTAAAAGACAGAAAACAAAGTTAGTTACCTGGTTACATGGTGACATCTGTACCCCACGCAGGCTGAATATTCTCTTTGCTTTCAGAACATAAATATATGACTTTTCCCAATTTTGCTGCTTTCATCCTGCTGAAAATGATATGTAGCTCATATCTGTTGATGGGACATGAAGACTTGATGATGATAACAGGATGCTGTAGGTTCCGTGATATCTGATAGTGTCGGTTGTGTATACATGCGAGTGACAAAACCTGACAAGCTGAGATGCAGAGGCAGAACCACATTGTTGCCTGAGACCTTCATGCCCACGGTATTATTTAATGGTATGTGGATTGCAGGCATGCCAGCATATGCTGTCATGGTGGTGTGTGTGTGTGTGTCATTGAAGTTTTAATACAGTAAAGAACACAAACTGTCACGCTGCTCACACCGCAGTTCTCAGCACCTTATCGTATTAGATTATTTCGCATTTGAATGCATTCATTTTATGTTGAGGAAAATCTCAATCCTAAATCACAGCGTTTCTATTAATCCAACACGACAAGTATATCGTTATTAAATAATACATTAAAGTGAGACTATGTAACTTAGACAGAAGGAAGGAAGAAATAAATCTTTTCTTACAAATAACAAGTTGAATTCATGAACACACTGGTCTGGTATTGAGTCACCTGCTAGTGAGACATTAAGTTTACCAGACCACATTGTGATGCATAAATTGTGACACTGCCATGCATTCATTGTAACTTTTATTGGAAAGTGAAGTTCCCTTTGTGTAGAGCCCCGTGTACAGTGGCCTGATAATCGGACTGAATTGACATTTCGTTTTCACTTCATTATTTAGTCTGACGTTGGGTCATGCTAGTCATTTTCTGTTCAGAAAGACTTATTTTGCCCTAACCAGTTGTTTGCGACGGCCGTACCTGCCCTGTCAACGCCATTTTCATTTGACACAGACGCAGCATAGACGTTTGCTGGCAGTAACCATATTTGCGATAATGATCAAGTAGGTAGGTCGACGTGATTTAGTTTTTAGCCACACTACCTGTGTGGCTCTAGGTAGAGCTGAAGCTCGGGGGCCCGACGGGTTCGGTCTCCATTTCTATCATTTTACACGGGCTCGGGCTCGGGCTCCGGGTTTGCGCGTTAAATGAGCAGTCAGGTGATGCGTTTCGATTAGCGCGGAAAAAGGATGCTGAGGAGGTGAAACGGAGGCTGGCCTCTGGCGATTACGCTTTGGTTGCACCGGCAAAGCGTGCGCACGTTTGAATAATGCCGGGCTGTAAACGGGATCGGGCTTTTAAAAAGCTGTCAGTCAAATGCCTAACTTTTAAGGCCCGATTACAGCTCTAGCTCCAGGCTGGACAATGGCAAGGTTGGTTGACATTGCCCTTATACAGTAAATATACTTATAAATATCTTAACAAAATCTGGATGGATTGCCATCAAACTTGGTACAGAGTTTCAAGGTCACCTCAGCATCTACCCTATAGACTTTAGTGCCTTTTCCTGTAACAGCACCAAGATGGTTTTCAGTGTAATTTTGGTATAAGCCATTGGGTAGGTTACCATGACGTTTTGGAGAGATATTTGTGATCATGGTCTTTGTTGATGCCATGAATTTTTATCTACTGTCACCAACAGGTCAAAGTATTTCAAGTAGCCACTGAAATATTTCTATCTAGTCAACAACCAGTCCAGCTGCGTCAGACTCGTCCATGCCTTTTACCATTTTTGCCTGAAATGAATTTTTGTTCAGATGACGTTCCCATTCTTAATCCCCACTACAAAGGTCTGATTGGCTCCGTTGCTTTTCCAACTGGGGAAGCAGCTGTCAGTGAGCACAACACCAGATCTATTTGACCTAAGGAAAAAAAATGGATGCAGATGACGTCCCTGCCCTGACTTCACCTTGTCCCCCTTCCTGGGCGTCTGTGGTTAGGGGTCGAAAAAGACACAGTCTTCCCCTCTACGACCCGTTTGGTACTGACTGATGACATCCCGCCCTGTCCTCATTCATCCATTCCACCTCCTGCTCGTGGAGCAAATCGTGTGCGGTCTGCCACCAGAAAGCGCTCCACGCCCGCCGGCTTCAGCTCGTCGGGCCCCGTTTATAAATGGACTGTACTTGTAAAAGCGCCTTTCTAGTTTTCCGACTACTCAAAGCGCTTTCACACTACATATCACATTAATTCGCACGCATTCATACACTGACGGCAGGAGCTAACTGCCCATCAGTACAAAGTAATCTAACCATTCTCACGCACCGAAGGCGCAGTCCTCGGGAGCAATTTGGGGTTCAGTGTCTTGCTCAAGGACACGTGGGCCGGATGGAACCGCCGACCTTGCGATTGGCGGACGACCCGCTCTGCCACAAAGCTACAGCTGCAGTTTGTCACGCCTTCAATTGGAACCTGACAACCGGTCCCACAAGATGTCCGCTCCAGTGACGACTTCTCCTTCACCACAGCCACCTGCTACTACCTCCGTGCCTCCACCCTCGCGGGATTCCGATCAGGTGGTCAATCACTCCGCTCACCTGCCCTCCGCCAGCTCGTTAGCGATCGGCCATAAACTCAGAACAAAGCTTTCACTTTACAAAGGAAACCCTGAAACTGAGCGACCTGAGATTTTAATTGGTGGAGGTTTCGTAAGGCTTCCTTGTGCTACTACATACGGTCTCTCAGGAGGCAAGGCAGCGGATTTCACTGAACTGATTCCAGCTCTCCGTGTGGTGTTATTTTTGATTCAGAATTGTTTGTTTGATGCTCAGGTGACTAAAGTGGTGCAGTCCTGCTTTGCACGACTAAGACAGCTTTTCAAGAGCAGGCCGTCCCGTTCCTCTGCAGACTTGGAAAAAGTCATCCATGCTTTTATCTTTTCCAGACTTGACTATTACAATGCCCTTTAATTGTGTTGTCAGCAGGCGAAACATCCAAAGATTGCAGCTGATACAAAACGCTGCTGCCAGGCTTTTAACATGTACTGAGAGAAGCCACCACATCAGGCAGACAAACACCGTATCCTCCTCTAAATCTCTTCTTCTTCTGATGCTACTTGTTGCACTTATTGAAATTATATCATTTTTATATCTTAAGTTCTGGATCTTATTTGCTTGTATTATGTTTTTATTGTAAAGCACTTTGTTTTAAAAGGTGCTATTTAAATAGTTATTATTTTTAAGGCTATGTGTACACTGGACAATGAAATCAGGCATGTTACATGTTCAACTGGAAGCACAGCCACGAGAGAAACCGACATTTATACACGCAATGTCCAAATACCACCACTAAAACTGTTGGGATCCTGTAGACAAGGTTTCACTGCCACTCCTTTTGTTGCCACTCAGGCTTGCACCTTGGTTTTTATTCCATGCCTCCTTCTGTATGAGGCCACAGAACAGTCAGGGTATCATGGCTGAGTTGTCTGGTGGGATCACGTTTTGGCTTGCCTAACCTGGGGAGCTTTTATGTTGTTGTCACTACTCAGCGTTTCTTGTCTTGTCGATCAATAGAGCGCTGAGCTGCCGCCTATTTGTGTATTACCTTATCATTGGTGGCTTATTGTTTTTGGAGTTGGATGCACTTAATTTATGGCCGTTTAGAAGAAAACAGTTATTTTAACTCAACCTTGGGTGTCTGGGACATTGAAAGAAATATTTCAAATGATAACATCAGAGTAGTCTGAAGGTTGACAGGAATAAAAGACTCTTGAAGAGTGATCGTCCCTGACCTAACCCCTGTGAAATAGCAGTCATCTCCTGGAGGAAGGATTGTCAATAATGTGCCCCACTCTTTGGCAGTGTTATTTTTTGTCCTGCTGAGGTAAATATGTTGTCCATCGCTCGCCTGGCTGCAGCACGTTAACGGTAAAAGTGGAATGACAATGCAGAGGTAATTTGTTGTCAGCTTTGTAAACTTCTCAGTGAGCCACTAAAGTTGGTTTTCTAGGGTATAGTCAAAGAGAGGGTAAAGTCTAAGTTAACTTTTAATTGGCCCTTCATTTTTTTTTTTTTTTTGCATTTCTGTGTGTAGTAACAATAACTCCCATTTGGGAAAATATGGCTAACAGTAAAGGTGTTCAATCATGCTTCGTGGAAGTTACAGTGACTGGAATTTGTTTTGTTCTGCGAGTCACGCTGCAAAAATATGAAATTTTCGCAAAAGATAAAAATCACCCAAACTTTGTCAAGTAAACAAAACAAATCAATTATTTGTGCAAGTACATGCTTTGCTATTCAAAGTTTGACTCATGAAAGACTCCAGTTATTAATTTGAGGACCTGACTTGAGGAAATAAAATAAGACTTGCAACTGGAATGACTTAATAGCCTCCCCAAACAAGACTCGGTGACGCTCCACAGCAGCTCTTTGACCTCAATGGTAACGTCGACATGCTAATATGCTAACAGTGTCAATGCTAACATGTTGATGTTACGCAAGTATAATATATTTCATTTTCACCATTTAGTTTAATGTGTTAGCATGCTAAGATTTGCTAATTAGCACAAAACATGTACAAGTTCAGCTGGGGGTGCTGGGACTGTGCATAGTTTTGTTAATGGACTGCACTTGTTATAGCGCCTTTCTGGTCTTCCGAAAAAACCTAAAATCCTGCACATTGTCGCCCACTTCTGCTCACTTTATGGATGAGGTATTGATTCTCACGGCGGGCACACACAGGGCGCCGATGCGCTGCCCACTTCCTTTGGGCGCCATTTGGACTGTTCAGACGTGGAGCTCCGCTGTCGGCTTGCACTCAGCAGCGATAGTTTGGGCGTCTGGTCTGTGTTTTACGCATGCCCTGAGCGAATATGGCAAAAAAACACTGATAATCTATTACAAACGATATAAATTGATATTCTATATGATATAAATGATCGCATTTTGATAAATATCCCATGCTTGCCAACCCTTTTGATTTTTCTGCCCCTCTCCCTCCTGATCTCTTGTAGTGATCCCCCACCAATGAAATATCAAGATCTGCCTATCCACTAAATTTATTAGAAATAGTATCACTGCGGTTTGGTTTGTTCTTGTGTTTTTTTTATTACGTACTTGTTCCACATGTTTGTCAGTTGTCTCTAAACAGAGAGCGAGAGACGTGTCCCTTCCTGCAGATCGTAACACAAGGCGATCCTTTTGACGCCCTGCGGAACCACATAAAGAGCTTTGTTATAAATTCATGAGGTCATTATAAAAATCAGCTCTTTCTTGTGATAAAAAGCAGAGGAGCAGAACCGTTGGTTGACCCCCCAGGAGAAATGAGCTAGCGTGGCCCTTCGCGGCACTTCCAGCCCCCTGTATGTCCTCGGCGTCAGACGTTCATCAAGTCCGTGTTTTTGATCAGATGCACCTGTTCAGAAGACTTTCTGGTGTGCAAGAACTTTGTAGTAAAAATAGTACACAAAATGACACATTTTTGAAAGAGTACGCGTTGCAATTCAGCTTACCTCAGATAATTTGTCCTAAACCTATGCCTACTTCTGATTATCACAAATCCATCCAGCTGTGAGCTCAAGTAGAAGAATGAGCTGGCAACGAATGCTGCATTGGAAAGCCGCAGGCAGCTGCCGACTCTGTGAGCAGGCATCTTCCCAGCCTACATGTAGATCCAGGAATCTGCAGGCTGGTTAGATGGTTGTCACATAGCTGGCTGTCTTCATCGAAACGCCACTTCTGTTGCCTTCCTGGAGGAGCAGCTGGAGGTAGTGCTCGTGTCAGTTAGTACCTGAACTTTCCCTGAAGTTCTTCACCCGCATACAGAAGTCGGGATTGTCTATATTATCCTCATAGATATGTATGAAAATGAATCAGGTTATGTCATCCTCTAAGAGAAAGCCTGACTGTCAAACAATTGTGGATTGTCTCCAGATCGCGTAGAGAAGATGGTGCCTCGTTTTGTCTTTTAATTCGGTGTTTTGCTGTAGTACCTGGAGCTCTTTCACCAGAGTAGGCCTCATGAACAGCAGGGAAACAACTTCAGCAGAATGATTTGCCACTTTCCTCACTGCATTTGTGGAATTATTGGACATGCTCATCAAAGGTGCCCTCACCGTTTGTGCAAGCAGTGAAACACCGGAGGAGAGATGAATGTGTTCCCCGACAGCGCTGTCTTCGCGCACCATTACCTGGAATATTTCTCTCGAACGCGCGGTCTCTGTGCAGCACAGTGGATGGACTTCAGCTACACATGGAGAGAGACAGAGACCTTTCTTCATCTTCTGTTTTGTGCTTCACGGAGACGTGGCTGTGTGGAATGATACTGGACTCTGCGCTGCAGCTGGCTGGCTTCCAACTCTTCAGAGCGGATCACAACACATAGCTTTCCGCCAAAGCAAAAGGTGGCGGTATCTGTTTTTGCACTAACAGTGTCTGGTGTAATGACAGGGGTTCTCAGCACTGTTCTCCTGATCTGGAGAACCCCCCCCCCCACCACCACGACTCACAACAGCCTTAGATTTAGACCTACCATGTTAAATCACGACATCACACTTAGTCAGTCAACCATAAGTGTCAATTATATGCAAAAAGGCTAATATTTTTAGCCTCGTCACGCTTTTATGTGATTTAATAAACTCAAAACACAAAAACAGGCTCATTAGTTGAGCTTGCAACAACGATGTAAACAGCCAATCAAATAACAAGGAACAGTGGGGCCCCCGGTAGCTCCCCCTTTAGAGCACCTGTCCCATGTACAAGGCTGCATTCTTACCACAGCGGCCTGGGTTCGATTCCATGACCCTGCACTTGGATGCTGCATGTCATCCCTTCTCTCTCTCCCACCTTTCCTGTCTCTCTTGAACTGCTCCTATCAAAAATGAAATGTAAATGGTTCCAGTACCATTACTAAGTTTGCAGACGACAACACGGTGGTCGGCCTCATCAACAACAACGAGGAGTTGGCCTACAGGGAGGCGATCCATCCCCTGGCAACGCGCTGACGACAACCTGGCCCTCAACCTCAAGAAGACCAAAGAGCTCATCGTGGACATCAGCAACACCGAAGGTGGCTCACACAACCGTATCAACGATTGGTCGCCAGCTTTAACTCTCTGGGTCACGACATGTCCGAGGACCTCTCTTGGACCCGCAACACTTTGACTTTGCTGTTGTGCTGATGTAATCAGTGCTGTAGAAGTGTACATTATACTGAATTTATCAAGACAACTGCAGTTGAGGTAAATAATCTACATTATTCTGCAGTTAGACAAATTAATACAATGGGTATATCATCTCTGTATTCCATTTTAACTACCAACCAAGTTACAAATTTGTTAGTTTTGTTCATATGAGACCCATTAGCCATTTCTTCGCTGTCCCATCAGAATGTGCTTTTACAGCTCAGTGTACACCGTGCAGCCCATCCCAGAAGGTTCAATCTGGATGCCTCTCACGTCTGCTCAGTTTTGATCACCATATCCAGCACCTCCAAAACAAATCATTTCTCACCCTGCCAAGTCAAGTCTGCCACCAAACAGAACTGTGTCTTCTCTAAACGGAGTCGCAATGTGGTGGAGGGAGGTGCTCCGGGTCTTAAAATGGCAGACGCTCAAATGAACCTTTGCAGACACTGAAGATGATGGTAAGCCATGGTCTAGAGGCAGCAATGTCGGTCTGTCAGTCAGTCCTTCAATCCAGCACTTTGGTCCAAAATGAACTATTGGATGGATTTCCATGAAAGTTTGTAAAGACATTCATGGTCCCCAGAGGATGAATCTCACTGACTTTAATGACCCCTTGACTTTGCATCTAGCGCCACCATGAGGTTGACATTTTAGGCTTTTACTCGAAATCTTGGCAACTCTTGGATGGGTTGCAATGAAATTTGGGACAGATATCCATGAATCCTGATGTCTTCGGGGATCCCCGGACTCCTCCTCAAGGACCCACCAGCAGTCCAAAATCTCCAGGATGGATTGGCACACAAGTGCCATCATGAGGTTCACATTTGCATTTTTGAGTGAAAAGTCTTAAAATGTCTATAGGATAAACTGCCATGAAATTCGGTAGGCACACTCATGTCCTCCTACGGATGAATTGCACTTTGGTGATCGCTTAACTGTCTGGGCCATCATCTGGCCAAGTTTTTCCAATACTCTTGGTTTGTGACTATGCTTGCAACACTACGGACATCCCTGTCAGCCTAAGCTGTCCTTTGTGTTTGCATTTAGCTCTAAGCACCTCGGTGCCCAAAAGCAGCATCATAGCATGGCTGCAGACTTTTCTTTTTAATTGTTGGAGACTGCATGAAAACTGCAACGTGGACATTGTAGTTTGTTTGGGAATTGTTGTTTGGGAACGGTTCACAACTCTGCATATAGAATGTCATGATTCACTATACTGCATTTTAACTGAAACTGATCTTCAGTGTAACTAACTGGTGACATTACACTCATTGTTAAATGCACAGTCAAGTACAACAGAAAAGAATCAACCCTAAAAGGTGAATTTTAGCCCAGGGTACTATCACACTACTGAAAAAGACTTCCTCTACTTCTCTCATTGCATTTGAGAAGCGCTTATTGGTCGTTTGTGTTAACAGTCGCATGACAAATGCTTAGCATGCCTAATCATTTGATTTTAATTGCTCAGTGATTGATGTTGCTAGATGCATAAAATAGACAATTTACTGTTGCACCAATTCCTCCAGCAAGACTCACTAAGCATCCACAAACATCATTAGTGTTTGTTCATCTCCGCTAAAACCATGTGTCACTTTCATTGCACATTTCCATCATCATCAATACACTGTAGGTAGAAAGTCATGTGTAGCTTGTTCCTATTAAAGATGAGCCAAGAACCTAAGCTTAGATAAAAAGCGATAGTCATCTTCCCCGGTGTCTGCTTGCCAGTATATCAGCTGGATATCCCTATCCCCTTGTTCCCTTTATCAGCTCGTCTTAACCTGTACCACTAATCTGTCCCAGCTATTATACAGAAGATTATCACCACAGCACACAGATAAAGACTTTCAGGCTGTAATAGGTTTTAAGGATTAGGTGTTCTCACTGAAGATTGCTGGTTGACTTCTCACTACAGAGCACAACAGGCAGCTGGGTCCTGTGTTGCTTTAGATGTGGGGAAGAAGAATAAAAGGGAAGTCAGGTCTTATTTAGCGTCATTGTATTCCACCAGGTTGTGTGTTTTCAAGATCTTTACATTTACAGGGATACGAAGTGGCAGTAAGCTACACTGTTTAAGCAGGTTGTAGCGTTCTAGATTTTCTCCTGCAGTAGAGTGAACTAGCAGGATACTCAGGATACAGTTTTAAGTGTGTTCCTTGGCGGTCGACCCCATCTCCTGTGTAAATGATAATGGCTGAGGCTATGCAAATGTAGATGACCAGTCTAAAGGGGCATACTGAAATGAATGGACTTCATTGCATCATAGCATGCAAGCCTTCATGAGGTAAATGTGGAGTTATGGATTAGGAAGAAAAGGGAGCAACTCTCCTGTGATACTTCAAGTTGGCAATTTGGAATACAGACTGATCAATTGTACAGTGAATTCGCAAATAATGTTGTATTTACCTCAACTGCGGAAGGAACCTGACCTTTTTTTGGAACAGGCTTATATTAGAGACAGGCTTTTATTCCTATTTCTCCTTTTCCCCAGTCAATGCAAGGTTAATACTTCCTCCATGTGTATCTGTTGTCTTGATAAATTCTTTATAATATGCATAATATACATTCTAGGGCTTTCAATTGATAAAAACAAATTAACTAATTAATTGCAGAATTTTCTGTGATGAAACGAGATTAATCGCTTTTTTTCTTCTTAATAATGATGCTTGTAATAATGGATATTACAATGTAAAATCACGGAGTTACTGTAGAATCAACACCACGGAAGTATATTTATATTCAATTATTATTGTTTCATACCATCTTTTTACCTCTGAACACCGATTCTCTCCTGTGAACTACAAATGTTCAATTAAACCATTAAGGCCATTGACGGTCAGCTTGAAAGGCAGATTTCACCCTACTCTACACCCCACAGTCCTCTCTTTCTGTTATTACGGACGTTTCTGAACTTACCACAGACACTCGACTCAACCATGGAATCGTTTCGCCGTGATGTTTAGGTCAAGGACGTATTGTAAGTGGAGTTCATTAAAGGCCGCTAAAAAAACTAATATTTAATAAACAAGGAGTTTAGATTATATATATTAGATGATGTTAGTTTTTCAAATAAAGACCGTCCTTATCTAGATGTGAAGCGAGAGACATGACATACTGTCAATACGATTTTGAATGAGGTTTTCTTACTTTTGGAACTAAACCCGGACGTTCCGGTATCACCTTGGCTCTCTATTTCAAATGGTGTTAAGCTGCTGTCAATAAAACCCAACATTTCCTTCAACGGCGTTTCGCTTGTAGAGCGTGCGTACCGCGTATCAAGGCGGAGTCCTTACCTCAGCGGCCGGGGCTCAAATCCAGCCCGGGCCCTTTGCTGCATGGCATCCCCTCGCTCTGCCCTGCCTTTCCTGTCTCTTTCTACTATCACTATCACATAGTAGCAGGAATGCCAAAATAAATAAATGGAAGTCCTTCAGCAGCTCAAAGTACTTTAATCCTCCCTTTCCTGGTACCCCTTTTGCAGGAAGGGGTAAGTTTCTTGAGGGTAGCGTAGCCAGCACAGACATTTAAAAAAAAAAAACCCCAGCAAAGTGGGACTAAATTAGAAATAATTGTATGTACTATAACAGGACTGTTGTTGTACTTGTAGAATTAGTGCTGTGGAAATGTATAGTATACTGAATTTACCATGTGAGCCGTGATGGTACAGGTAATTCTACCCCAACCCCCTTTTTAGGTGGCCTTTATTGGTGACCCGCCTTTACTTGTTTGTGCTTGCTATTTGAGACTCAGCCATTATTTTAATGCTAGCTTTTATTTGAGAGTTTATGGTGGAATCATAATTCCAGGATTGCATCTTTGGAGGAATATCTTGGCCTTATGTAACCAGAGCAGATCATAGCTACTTTGTGACGGGATACCCGTGACTATACTCTTGACATCATATAAACAAACCAACCTTGACTGTTAAGTCATCAGAATTTGACAAACTATAGTCCCCGGGTATGATTTGTCATGCATCTTGAATGACTTAATGCTGTCTGAAGAATGAGCTCACTCTTTGTCCTTTCCATGCCTTTCTGCAGTGTATTCTGTCTCAGCCGAAGTTCTGGGCTGTCGAAGTAACAGCACTTTGCCTGCGGACCAAACTGGAAAAAGGGAGCTCCCGATGTGTTGAGAGAGCCATGATGCAAACCCAGGTAAGGAGATATGTGGAGTGGAGTCCAAGCATCAGGAGTACATGTTAGGATCTGCCTTTTCTACTTATGAATTAAAGTGTTTTAATATAAAAGATAGCAAAACGTATTAACTACTCAAGGGGTAAGGTAGACAGACTGCAGACAGTGCTTTGACCTGCGAGGGCCTACCTTACAGAGATGGTATTTTCTAAACCATAGCAGGTTATTGCAACTGAAACAAAATTGCATTGAAACCTGAGATGCCAACTACATGTGGTAAACCGACTCAAGATCTCAAGTCTAAGGGGCTGGACAAGAACCTGAACGGCCTCCTGTGCAGGGGCGAGGTCAGGCAGCTATCCTGAATCAGGCAGTGAAAACATTATAGGGACTTTTAGTTATTTGTTGCACCAATTTTATGATTATTCTTAAGGAGAGGTTAACGTGGAGATTACACGGCTAGGCAATTATTATAAATATTAGCTGAAACTGATTGATTGGAGTATCTGTAGTTGCCATTCCTCAAGAAGAATCGGATACATGCACAACAACCCCCTTTCTAGAACAGAGTTTTGTTTGTCTGAGAATAATTTTTTTGTTATTTTGCCTTTTTTTGATAGCGACAATAGAGATACAGACAGGAAACATGGGGAGAGGGAGAGGGCCATGATATGCCACAACGGTCCCCGGCCATCACTGAAACCATGAATGTTTCGTTTAGATGATACGCATTTTAACCAACAGATTCCCCCCGTAGAACTTTCATTTAAGGTCAATTAGTAGCATGCTTAAAGTCCAGTTTTTTTTTTTTTGCTTGATTTTAATTTGTATGGGGTCAATATTGTAGCTATATTATGTGCGTGTGGAGAGTTGTATCTCAGATTTATTCACGTATTAAAGACTCTGACATTGAAATGTGCGAATGTGTACAAAAGCCTCCAAAGATTTATACATGTTTACGTGTAAAAGAGTCCGAAAATATTTACTCAAAAACTGAACGTGAAAGGCCTTGTACTAATGAGTGAATAGTGTAAGTATTTAGCTTCAAGAGCTGGTTTTCTTCCACCTAAGCCAAGGCTTGAGGTGGGTAGAGTAGCCTGTAGTTGTACTCAAGTAAGAGTAGCGTTACTTCAGAGTAATTTGACTTAAGTAGAAGTAAAAAGTAGTCATTCAAAAAATTACTCAAGTAAGGGGAAAAAACTGCTCTTGGAAGTACATTTTTTTCAAAAAGTTAAGTAAATGTAACGGAGTAAATGTAACTCGTTACTACCCACCTCTGGCCAAGGCTCACAGGCTCATGCTATGTTTTGCTAGGCTGTGGGAACATCAAGTAACACTAGCTAGCGTACAACAATTAGTTGCGTACCGCTTGCTATCAAAGTACTCTTGTAGCTTTAGAGCCTACCCACAAAACGCGGAGGAACCTGTTGATTTTATTCTCGCGGGGTTAGTGTAAGTCTATAAGCACATCTTCGTTTTATGTTTCGTTTTTTGCCACAGCTGGTATTGCTAGCTGTGTTAAAATGAAATATTAGCCGTCACAGTAAACGTGTAGCTAAGCTTGTTTGTGTTTTGAAAAGAACAAGGACTTTGAGTCATTATAGAAGTAGTTTGCAGTCACAGTTGGTAGCATGTTTAATAGCTTGTTGGATAGTAAGTCACCCGCTAACACGGTGATAAGTCTACAGTATGTGTGACCTGATATTAGGCTAATATTGTCGATCTACTGTTGTGTTGGACTTTGCTCATTAAGATGTTACAGGTCCAGTATGTCGGCATCTGGCATTAAAATTGCAGTTTGCATTACTATTTGAATACCACTTGGCCGCGAAACTCGCGAAAAGCGCGAAAGGCCCTATCTTGAGCCAGTGATTGGTTTGTCCATTCTGGGCTACGGTAGAAACATGGCAGGCCAACATGGAGACTTCTGTGGAAGGGGACCTGCTCCCTCTGTAGATAAAAACGGCTTATTCTAAGGTAACGAAAACACAGCTATTCTTATAATCATATTCTATTGCTGCCAATAGCTCCTCCTTACATACTGGGCCTTTAAGTGGCCGATCAATCGGGCTACTGCAGACACAAGGTAATTTAATAATTAGAATATGACCGCGTGGTGGACCTATGAACCTAACTCATATTTCAACAACTATCGCATTGTGGTGTTGGCCAGATAAAGTGACTAATAAGAATAAGAAAACCAGACATAAGATCATATCCTATACGAGTACAATTTTGGCTGTATTACGTGCGTCCCCTTCAGAAATTACTCTTGAGAAAATGAATCTTTATCGCCCCTCCCCCCAACTGTTAGATGAAATTCAGCTTTTTGCTTATTTTAACCCATTATATAGAAAATCAGATTAGCGTTAGGCCTATGAATGCAGTGTCTTTAACTAAATACCTTTTTAAATGGTCAGAATTGCCTAATTTGTCTCCAAACTTGTATATTGATTTAACTGTAAATATCCACTATAATCAGTGTGAATTCCTGTGAGTGCTGCTAATAATTTGGTTTAGAGAGTCTCAGCCATATGGTTTTCCCACATTGCCCTGTCACATTCTGAACCCTCGTGTATTACCATGTTCATTGTGTGTTTACAACAGCTTTTGCCTGAATCCCGAAAATGGCATACTGCGTTTGTATTGTGCATATACCATTTGGACAAAACAGGTGCAGTCGGATACATGTTAATCCCAGGGAACAATCCTCATTGTTCCCTGGGATTAACATGTATCTGACTCCAACAAACAGCTTGTCACGGAGGCTTCTATCTCCCACCGCCGTCAAACGAGGTTTGTCTCGTCTCGTCACACTCAGAGCGGGTTACACAGCCCTCACCGACTGCAGCAGATATCACGGGTGTGACATGTCCAATTTTTTGAAGGGTGAATGGAACATCAGAAGACACATTCTGTGCCGGCGTGTCAGAAAGCGCTTGACAGCTTATCAGTTTTATCTTTGTGGAAAGGATGTTAACCTGCTGCAAGGATGACGAGAGAAGGAACTGGCAAAGAAGCATCTGTTTCTTCCTCCTGTAATTTGTTTTCACAGAGAATTGTTGCCCCGTTTGTATGGAATCATCCGTGTGCCCCTGCTATAGAAGGAGGCAGCAAGAGTCGAACCAGCTGTGGGCGATTTGAGAGTTGTGATGTTCGCTGTTGTTGGCCATTTAGTACCTAATGATCAATGCTGAGAGACTGATCATAGCATTATTATCAGGGCGGCTGTGGCTCGGTGGCAGAGCGGGTCGTCTACCAATCGGAGGGTCGGCGGTTCGATCGCCTCTTCCCCCAGTCCACGTGTCGAAGTATCCTTGAGCAAGATACTGAACCCCAAATTGCTCCCGAACCTTCGCCTTCGGTGTGTGAATGGTTAGTTTAATTTGTACTGATGGGCAGTCAGCTGCTGCCATCAGTGTATGAATGCGTGTGTCTGGGTGAATGTGATCTGTAGTGTGAAAGCGCTTTGAGTAGTGAGACGACTAGAAAGGCGCTGTACAAGTACAGTCCATTTACATTTTACATTTATCAGACGTGTGTAGTACCGGTCAATATGACTTGTCGGAAACTAGCAGACCTACTGCCGAATTTCACCTCCTGTTTTCCTTCTCCAGGCGTTGGTAGACCACTTTGAAGACAAGAACTGTCCCGTGACCGAGCGGCTCAAGGTCTTCTACTGCTGCCAAGCCCCGCCCAGATGGGCCGTCCAGGTAGCAAACCCTTTTATTTTCAAAATCACATGTCAAATTTGAATGTTTGGCATATCAGAAAACAAAGCCAAAATATCTAAGGACTCAGCCTTGTTGCATGGGGCATGCGCACTGCCAGGTGAGCTACCCGCGCCTCTAGTTTAGCACCTATTTGCTCCGAAACCAAAGTATTGGACTGGCGGACGTTTTGGGAACATGGGAGCATATGTCCATTTCAAAACAATCAACAACTGTCAGGAAATGTCACTCTTGAGGAAAAAGTCAGATGAAAAGTCAGGCGATCAACAGTGTCATTAGCATACGTCATCTGGGAACATGAATGTCTGAACAAACTTTGTGTTAGTCCATCTTGTACATTTTGATATACTTCACTGGATAACTGAAATCTTTGACCAGCTGGTGTCGCTAGAGCAGATTGACAGGGGATTCTGGGCTTCAGTCAGGGGCAAAGTCCTAGGAGTCATCCTGGTCGGAACAACCCCGCTAACTGCTGTCGGTTACAGTCTCCGTCTGCCTTGCTTTCAGTTAAGAAAATGTTCACTTTTTAGTTTGTAGTATGATCCTTAGAATTGTCCTTGGTGCAGAAGGTGACAACTCGGAAGCGACAGGGGGAAATGAGATTTTGTGACACCTGCTGAACGACAAAGCATCATAAGGAAGATTATGGTGCGAAGACCAACATTAGACACTATAACACAGCCCAGGATAGGGAGCAGAATAAAATAGAATAAACATCAATAGAAAGATTTAGACTTGTCCAAGAGATTGACGGAGGAGGAGGAGTGTTGGCGAGAGGGAGAGATTAGTTGGGGAGGAGACCTCACCCAGGTGGCATGTAATAACGGATAACGGCAATAAAGCTGGAACTGAGGAGTCCCTATTGCCGCCTGAGGATTTGAACGTGGGCTGGTGCGGAGGATTGCAGCGGGCGCTGTGGTGCACCGTCTCCACACTGGAGAACCTTGGCCTGCATGAAACAAAGCACTGAAGGCCTTTTTTTATGGCAGGGAGCGGGTTTCTGTTTGCGTGCGTGTGGGTTGGCCTTTGTTTTGATGAGAAACCATTTCATTTTAATGCCGTTGGAGCGAGGGCAATCTTTGCACTTTACACACTGTTGGTTTAGCACATTTCAGGCCATCGCGTAGAGGGAATTTTACATTAGTGCTGAACATTTTGCAAAGCATGCTGTAAATTTCACAACTGATGTCCAACTTATCACAACCATTGGTTTTCATACATTTCACAGCGATATATAAAAATCTACTGTCAAACACTCAGGAGATAGGTAATACAATCAAAGTCCTTGTCATTGTTTTTAGACACTTTAGTGATGTCGCTCCAGACTGAAATATCTCGAAAGGTATTGGATGGATATTTGCATAGATGTTCATGGTCAATATGTATGAATCCGACTGACTTTGGTGGTCCCCTGGCATGTCTTCAACCACCATCAGCAGGCCCAAGTTTTCCCTTATTCAGAAAAATATCAACATGTAGTCGGTGGATTTGCACAAAATCTTTTTGTTCAGACAATCGGGGTTCCTAAACAATGTATCCTGGTGACTTTGGCCACCAGCAGGTTGACTTTGAGGGAAATGCAGCAACAACTATTGGACGGATTGCCATGAAATTTGGTTGCCCCCCCCCCCCCCCCCGGCCCCTTGAGAAGGTGATAAAAAAACGGCATTGTGGGGTTGGGCAGATAAAGGGACTATAAAGAAAAAGAAAAACAGAAA
>CM022471.1:26558060-26575441 GCA_011952105.1 Coreoperca whiteheadi
CGCAGTGTTCTAGTGGGGTAATAAGGTGCTATGAGCTCTGCAAGACACGACGGTGCATATGTGTTTACTGATAGGTGATCATAGAGGGATGGAAATGACATCCTGCAACCCCCAGCCCGCCCCGGGTGAAAGCTGACAACAGCGAGCGCTTTGGATTTCCTATCAAGGCCCTTGTGCCGTAACTCTCGCGATGATGTTGCGTTCACGCCATGTCTGCAGAGTGGAAGGAACGGGAAAACCTCCTTGTTGTTCCGACTTATTAGGTTTGTTGACAAGCGAAATCAGATACGAACCTTTTTAATATAGCTGGGTCGACTGATTAGATTAGAATTAATATTGGAGTTCATCTCAGCGTCACTGGCAGCGAGGGTGGCTTCACAGCCATAATAGCATTCTAGACGATATGACTTCAACACAACATTAGCCACAATCCCACAACTTCCTTTTGCCAACGAGGTATCCATTTTGGACACGCTGTACCATTTTAGAGTTTAGTACTCTTGGTTTTTTTTTTTGTGTGTGTGTGTGTGCTCTGAGTTTTAAAACGGCTATTAAAAACCAGAGTGCACATTCTGATGCTCTGAGAGATCATTTCCTGACTCACCCAGAGATGGTAAGTGCGCGCGCACACACACACACACACACACACACACTAATAGTGTCCGCTCATCCTGCTCTTCCCTCCGGTTTGTTTCCTCACACAGCAGGAAAATGACCTTGACATGGCTCAGGGTTTTTTAATCTCACTTGTTTTGTGTGGTTTTTTTTTGTTTTTTTTTTAACTATAATGGAGCTCATGTTTTATTTCGATCACAGCCTTTGCCTCTGCTTCGAAGGGGAAGCCTATTGTAACAGACTGATAAGGATGGGATGGACGTGTTTGAGATAGGGATGCATGAATGCTATTTATGAAAGCCTGTTACCATGTGAGGGATTGGAGTGCCACAACAATCGTTCAATGTACAGGTACTGCATGTTTAATTAATGCTTCAAGGCACAGAGTGGTGTTTCTACTCTCTTCTCAGTGCTGCAGATGTCTGCATAGCAAACTGTATCAGCAAACTCTTCATCCACAGCCTCACACACCAGTCATGGAATAAAAATGGCAAGACATAATGACCCATTTCAGGCTCTGTATTATTCATTCGTCACCACTTTATATGGCACACACAGACACAGGATCAGTCAGCAGTGGTGACTAATTTTAATGGGACCGTAAATTTCCCAAATGCTATTTCTAGGTAAGGCACATGAGAGTGATTTGCCGCTGTTCTGTCATCGCCCAGAGGACAGCTTTAGTGGAAGCAAACACACGTTTGCTTGTTCTGCCTCAGACTCACTCTCCCAGAATTCCTGGTATTCCTCAGTGGGCTGCCACTGGAGCGCTGATGTCACCGCTCGCAAAACTCCCATTACGTCACATTTGAGTTAGCTTGGGAGAGAGACTATGTTTGGACGGATTCTCATGTAAGGGTTGATTCAGTGACCAGGGTTTATTTATTGAGGCTGGATGTGTATTAGGAATTAGTTTCCATAAATATGATGATATGATAAAGCCAAAGATCACAACCCTTTAGCGTGGACTTTTTTCACGTTTAGTTTTAACGCTGTCCGGAAACCCATTATCGCTAAGTAAGTAAGTACACATTGGGCGTTTGTACCAGCCTCCCAACCACCTAGTTTGTTGCTGTAGATGCCTGGTTCTCTGTTCGCTCTGTTCCCAACAGGGGCTTCGATTTATCCGACCCAATAATGGCTTGAGGCTTTCAGATTGGGCATACTGTACAAAATCCCCTTCTCGGAACAAGCAAAATATTGTGTCAGGTGCAGAAAATAACATGTGCCGACCAACAAGGTCTGTTAATTGTATGACCAAAAAGGGCTTTCTTGAAACCAGCATCAAAATCAGGCCACCTCAAAACACCAAAACCCTCTCTTATCCAGTGTATTTGTGTAAGAATTTAGAGTTCTGTCAGATGTACAATCAGTCATTCTAAAAACCCGTAAATGTACGATAATTGCTACATGAGTTTCATCTTTTTTTCCATAATAATATAATGGTGTGGGGCTGATGTGGAACCAGCCTGATTATTTATCCCGTTAAACCTGCAATAAGTGATATTTAAAAAATGGGGGGCAGCCACTTGGGGGCTTTTAAATCGATATGGTGAACTTGTTACTAAAAGGTTGGTTAGATACATCCAGCAGTTACGGAGCAACATTATCATTCATTTGGAGTCGTGTTTCGGGCCAGCTGATAAACGTAAGCCCGTGTAATTTTCTCTCTCTTTTAGCTCTGTTTTGGTCTCTACCAACCCCTGAGGGAAATATATCTGGCTCCACTATGTTCACCAGCTAGTTGCTAGCTGTGTCTGCCTGCTGTTGGGTGATGAGCAGGTAATGCAACGACCAATGATGATGAATAAACGACCAATGATTAGTGCCGCTTTAAAAATATTAAAGCAATCTTGGTATAAGCAGTGAGACTGCTTGAAATAAAAAGAAGTTTCTGAAAACTAGATTGTCTTTTACTTGTCTTACAATTTTGGAGACTACAGAAGAAAGACATAAGACATTCTTCGGTCATTCTTTACACCCGTTGACGAGGAGCTTCACTTGGAGGTTGTAACACACACTAAGGTCTGAGACTGAAGAAGAACAACAGAAGAAGAAGAATTCAAAGTTGTGAAAGCGACCATTTAGAGTTTAATGAGGACAAATCCATGGGGACACCAGAGATGGCTATTAAGGGGCATGATTGCAGGTTAATCTCAAGAACAGCACGAAGGGTTTTAAAGATGAATGCCAATAGGTCTGCAATTTAGGTCGGTGAATAAACATACGTCTGAGGTCACAGGGGGAGGCATGACGTCTCTCACAATTGTCATTTATATTTGGATACATTTTGGATAGCCTGGATTTGAAATGTAATCCATGTACAAGTTTGAATTGTATGAGCCCGAGCCGAGCACAAGACGTGGTAGTTCTCCCCCTGTCAGTCCCCTCATCCCACCTTTCCTCAGCGAATTCAACCCCCATTTCTTGTGCCCAAGCAGATTTGCTCTTGTTTATAGAATGTGCATCCAGCGACACAATAGATGAATAGATGTGGGGACTGGCTGCCGTCTGTTGGGGCAGGGTTTTGTACAAACGGCGGATCCAGGAGAAGCAAAGTTTTTTTTCCCAAAGCTAAATTTCTTAAGGGCAAAACAAAGCTACTCCCAATCGAACGCCTTCTCGGCATCAAGGGCAGTGATTACTTAGAGGGTTTCTTAGAGTAAGTCATGTTAAAAAGTGTGCGTATGTCAAAGAACGAGTATCTCTCCTTTATAAAACCAGGTTGTTCCAGCTGTGCGTAGACCTTAGCCAATATCTTGATATCCACATTAAGGAGGCGGAGTGGCCTGTAAGAGCTACACAAACAAGCGTCCTTCCCCTTTTTGAGGCGTAGAGCTATAGAAGCCTGCGATAAAGTAGGTGGAAGTGAGCCATTCTCAAAAGACTCGTCGTACATAGATAAAAGCAGAGGGGCCAGTTTAGCATGGAATTCTTTTTTAAAGCTCAGAAGGAAAACCATCAGGGCCTGGGGCCTTACTCGCCCAATGACCTGAAAACTTGGATAACCTCATCTAGTGTGAGAGGAGGATCATGGCCATCTGCAACCTGAAGGGGTCACCAATTCATGCAAAGACTGGGTCACGTTGGCAGTATCTGATGGAAACTCCGACTTATACAGGGTAGCGTGAGAAGATTTAAAGGCATCATCAGTCCCTTAACTATCACAGGTATCTACAACTTGGGGAGTTAATCGGGAGGCAGCACGGCGTTTTAATTGGTACGCCAGCACCCGACTTGCCCTGTCGCCGTCTTCCTAGAATGTGTTTCGTGAGTGCAGAAGGAAACGTTAAAGCATGCTGATGGTCTAAGTATAGCCTTAGAAGGTTCATCCAGTGTAGCCTTATGGGTCTTGTTAAGATATGAAGAATAAGAACCAATTTGCCCTTCGAGATAGGCCTTAAGTGACTCCCATAGGAGCGAGTGGGAGGTGGAGCTGGTCTGATCGAAAATAAGAAAGTTATCAATATGCAAAAGTCTTTCTTAAGTTACAAAACTTTGCATCCGACAGCAGAGGCAAGTTGAATCTCCAATATGGAGGAGTTTGAGGTTGTGTAGATGGGATTATGTCTGGGGCTAGGGCTCTGTGATCTGAAAAAAACGCTTGGTAAATATTCCGAGGAGGCGACCGTAGGAAGTGACGTATGATTGTTGAAGAAAGGAAGAGAAGAGGAATGGTGTGACTTCTGCGGTCTCTGGTGAAGCCTTTAAAAAGCAGCTGAAGTCTCTTCTATTTAAACGGGCCTTCGTCTCGCCTCATGCCGTCCAGTGTTTGTAATCTTTTGTGTTTTTAAGGTCTATTGTTTTGTTTTCATGGCGCTGTTGCTTATGCTTTATGGTTATTTCTTTCACTGTTTTCATGGTCTTATTTTTTAATAGCTTTACTCCTGTGTCGCACTTTGTGACCTTGCTCTGTGAAAGAGTGTTACTAAGATAACATGGTGCTTAAAACTAACCAAACCTTAACCTCTGCCGTATAAGATCAAAAGATCTTTTACATTATTGCGACGTTATGGTTTTGGAAGGCACTGACAAATGATGTCGTCCTGCGTGAGATCAGAAAACGCTTATATGTGCTGCTCTGGGGGGGGACATTACAAATGACATATTTTGTCGTTTAATTAGGAGGGCTTGTTGAGAGGTCCAGAAGGAGTCGCCACTGCAGTGTCTGTGAGCGGAACCCTGGTCCCTGCAGTGGCAGCCAAATATGCCTTTAGCTCTTAATGTCGATGCCAACATTCAGTCACTGCCTGGTTATGGGGCTCATTTCCACAAACATGTATTAATCCCATATGGGGTCAGCGTCAAAAAACAAACAAACTTCCTACACTACAGTATGTTTCAAACATGACTGTCCTTGATGAAAGCAGTCCGTGTGGATGACCCAGACCCAGGCTGACTGGATGAATGAACTCTCTGCCCGGATTTTAAAACATTGCATCATCTGTGATTACACATCATGGCTGCGGCCCTCCTCAGAGGCTTGCCATGTCTTTCCCCACAAGTTTGGCAAAGGGCTCCCAGCCTCCACCCTGTTTCCCAAGGAATCTGTTACACAGTCTGCCTCTCGGCTCTGCTTGCCATCACCCTTCATGGGTCCAAATTATTCGGCAGGGCCCACCGCCCAGATCAGTCTCACACGTATGTAACCATCAAACATGCAAAAGCACACTTTCCATTCAGTTTCTACAACAGAAGGTATCGTGGTGAAATGTGTGAACCTTTCTCATGCAATCAAAATGAGCACACGTTACATCACTGATCCCATGTAGTAGATGTAAGAAATCAGCATGGGTGGTGAAATATAGGCTCGTGTGGAATCAATTCATTGTTCAGCCATGATGCACTCATAATTGTGCCTACTCGGTGGCATGTGGTGGTGGAAAGTGGCAAAAGATCCAAGATGCAGAAATTTGCTGAAGAGAAGTTGACATTTTGGTTGCAGAGGAAGTATGTGGTGGGATTAGCGGCGCCAAGCAGCAGTTATCTGTTAAAAACAGACTCCAGGGACCACAATAATTTATGATGTGTATACGCAAAATCCGTGCATGCACCATTTCTCATGCATTCAAGTTTTATGAAAAGGATTACAAAGAATGTATGCTCTTCACCATACTTTAGACATGTGTAAAAATGGGGCATCTGGCCCCCGGAATTTGTCCATAAAAACGTGTACGACAAAGAATGGGTAGGCCCACATGTGAAAAAACAAATGTCGTTTCTGATGAGCACCATATAATCCCCTGTGCGTACTAGATCTCTAGTTTCTGGTGAGTTTGTCGCACACTTTTGTCACACGTTTTTGAAAGAAATACTAGTAAACAATAACTCGCGAAGTTAATTGAGAACTGTCAATCAACTCTGTTACTGAATATGGTCCGAATTTGTGCTGGGGGCTGTACTTTTAGGAGATAAATATACTTAATGCAGATGATCCATCAGGTATGTTAGTTCAGTTGTATCCAGCTGAGAGAAAACCATGAATACCTGACTATGTGTTCATCACATACTGCACCTAAAGAATAATTCTGTCCCATGAATGAGGAGAATCGTCTGATCAGTACTTCAGTGTACAGATAACCATGAAAATCAGCAAGGATGTAGTTGACACGACCCGTCAAGACCTCCATGATGCTCCTACAACAGGTCTCCCAGTGAAGATGGCCATTTAATACACTTTACAGCAACCGCATAATCAGGAGTTGAGGAAATAAACTGCCGACCCAGGTCTGTCAGTGGGACATCAGCAGGACTATGGTCTCCTGTTTGTTGCTGTGCAGCCAGTTTGGAAAGCATTGGAGGTGAGAAGCTGATCCCTGAAGCCGTTTGCTGATCCATGACGTTTCCTTTATGGGTTGACATTTTACATTTTGAGTGAAATTTCTTGACCCAATAACTATTGGGGTTGATTAACATGAAATTTGGTACAGATATTCATGGTTCCCATCAGATGAATCCTAATGACTTTGTTGATCTTGTCACTTTTCAACCAGCGCCACTCTGCAGGTCAAAGTTTTCACCTGTTAAGTGAAAAGTCGCCTCATCTACTTGATAACTTGCACACACTTGGTACGAACATTCATAGTTTCAGGGTGCCCCGGTAGCTCACCTGGTAGAGAGGGCACCCCATGTACAAGGCTGAGTCCTTTCTGCAGCGGCCCGGGTTTCAATCCAACCCGTAGCCCATTGCTGCATGTCACCCCCTCCCTCTCTCCAACGTTTCGTGTCTCTTTCCGGCTGTTCCTACTTAATAAAGGCAAAAAGCCCCCAAATATAATGTAGATACATTAATAATATCTAAATATATATATACATATGCATAAAGACATTCATAGTTGCCAGGTGATGAATCCTAATGACTTCCCCTGACTTTTTCTCTTGAGCCAGGTTCACATTTTTGGTTTGCAGTGAAATAGCTCGACAGCTATTGGATGGTTTGCCATGACACTTGGTACACACGTTCATGTTCCACAGACGATGAATTCTAACGACTTTCCTGATCCCCTTTACTGATGCATCCAACGCAATCAGGTCAAAGGTCATTTTATGAGCAAATACCTGCAAACCTATTTTTATTCCTGTCAGCCTCAGCTGTACTTTGTGTTAAATTTTCATTTAGTCATGTGGCAGATGCTTTTATCCAAAGCGACTTACATATGAGGAAGACAATGGAAGCAATTATAACAACACAAGGTCACAAAAAGCAGAAGTGCACCAGAAACTGTCTGTTTAAGCCCAGCACAGGATACAAAGCTAAGGATAGGAAGGGTTTTTTTGGGGTTTTTTTTAATGAGAAGAGCTAGAAAGGAAGAAGAAGTCAGTGATAGTCAGTTAGGTGTTGACAGAAGAGATGCGTCTTCAGGAGCTTTTTAAAGGCGGCTACAGAATCTGCTGATCTTGTAGGAGCAGGCAGATCATTCCACCAATGAGGAACGGATCCAGAGAAGGTGCGCAAGAGGGATTTTTTTTACCTTTTGGCATGGTACCACCAGACGTTGTTCGTTTGCAGAGCGCAGGGACCTGGCAGGAACATAGATCTGTATTAGCGAGCGAAGATATGATGGTGCAGAACCAGTGGTGGTCTTGTAGGCCAGGAGCATCGCATTGAACTTGATGCGGGGGACAACAGGGAGCCAGTGTAACCTGATGAAGAGAGGGGTTACGTGCGCTCTCTTCGGCTCATTGAAGGTCTGGTTGTGCAAGCAGGGAGTCCGGCCAGCAGCGCGTTGCAATAGTCCAGTTTGGACAAGACAAGAGCCTGGACTAGGACTTGTGTAGACTGCTCCGATAGGAAAGGTCTGATTTTCCTGATGTCGTAGAGGATGAATCTGCAGGACTGGGTGGTGCTGGCGACATGGCTTTTGAAGTTTAGCTGATCATCAATTACCACCCCCAGATTTCTGGCCATGCTGGACGGCGTAACGGTCGATGAGCCTAGTTGAATGGAGAGGTCGTGGTGAATCTTTGGGTTGGCCGGGATCACAAGCATTTCTGTTTTGTCCATGTTCAGCTGCAGGTGATGGTCCTTCGTCCAAAGCCCGATGTCACTCAGGCATGCCGAGATGCGAGCAGAGACAGTTGAATCTTCAGGTTGAAATGACAAGTGGAGCTGCGTGTCATCCGCATAGCAGTGATAAAAGCCATGCTTCTGAATGACCGAGCCGAGGGATGTCATGTAGATGGAGAAGAGTAGCGGTCCAAGCACCGAGCCCTGCGGCACCCCTGTATTGAGATGTTGGGACTCTGAGACGTTCTGGATCATCTGCAGAGGTTCGGTCATTTGTTTAGTGCTACTTAGCTCATGTTAGCATGCTAACATGCTAACCACATTTTTAAAGAGTAGGGTCTAGACCTGCTCTATATGAAAAGTGCCCTGAGGTAACTTCTGTTATGATTTGGCGCTGTATAAATAAAAAGCCATTGCAGGTGATCACACACGGCTGGGAAAAAGTGATGTGGAGTGGAACTAAAGCTGAATGAATCGGATTCATAAAGGAACAATTACCAAACAAGAACGCTCTCATGCAAGCATGGCTATCAAGAGTCAGGGTAGCAAACGTTTTTGAAAAATCAAAACATAATCATAATAATTTCACATTTTTTTCTGCTCCTCTTTAAGTTTAGGCAGCTATTAAACTGTAGCTCATTGTGTTTCTGGCAGCGGACAATGCTCAAACAGCTAACACATTTTAAGAATTTCAAATGTGCCTCACATGTCAGAGTTAGTGGACAGTAGAGTTGTGATACTACACGTGCATGTAAGGAGTTCATGCGAAAATTGTGCTTTGGAATTTAGAAATACATCTGGATTTATACCAGCACACCTGTCAGACAGCTACGTGCGTGGAGTTTTTCCAAAACAGATGTGTCTGCTGATCCTCACTTTTCTTCCTTGGAACACGTCACTTTGCTTAATGTACTATGAGCTGCATTAAGTCTTGTGCAACTGTCTGCGACAGTTTCTACAACCATATTTTTCTTCTTGGCACTTACAGTATGTCTGTGGGCAATGTAACACACACACTCTTGATGTTATGTCTTTTAATAAAGATATTCAGCAGCCTGTAGAGCTGAAAAGTAACTTTTTATGGAGCGGAACAAAAAGACACTCCCTCTGTTTGCATAACCATCCTCAGGATTTTAATTAACCAAGTGGACATTGGTCATGTAGTAAAGCCTTCAGTCCCTTTGATTGGCTCCTATTCATGCTTTAATAGCTCAGTAGTCAAAATGAATTTCACATTAAATTATCATTTTATATGCACAAGAAAATGAGATTTGTTTGTTACCATGGCAACACCTGTGCATGTAGATGCGGGCTGCAAGTAGCTCACTCAAACTTTGCAAGATTTGTTATTTTCTCACATTCATTACTGAAGCACGTATTGCTGATGACAGTAATTCATTGTTAAGCTGTCGACCAAATTATGCGCCCAGAGAATTCGCCAGTGTTTTTGTTGCTGCTGTTTAAATACAGTATATACCTCCAGATGCGAATTTCAAAATCGCACTTCACAAACTGTATGAGGTCATCAGCAGTCACATGACAAAACAACCGGATTCTTTTTTTATTTTATTTTAAATTCCACCGGCATGCCCACACCCCCCACCAGGGGAACAAGTACACTGGACCATGTGTACACGGACATTTCTGGCAGCTACATAAGCCCCCTCCCTCACCCCCATTTTGTTCAATCAGACCATATTTCCCTGCTTTGCCTTCCTACTTACACCCAGCTGATAAAAAGGGTCAAACCATCAGTAAAAACCGCAAATACATTGATGATGATGATGATCAAAAAAACAAAAAAATCATTCCCCAGCCAGAAAGCCTGGATGAATGGAGAGCTGAGGGCTTTGAGAGACCTCAACACCAACAACACCAAAGATGTGTGGCAGGAGATCAAAAAAATCACAGGCTACAACAGCAGGAGCGTCCATCACGTGCGTGGCCACGTTACCAGATCAGCTGAACACATTTAATGCTCATTTTGATCTCCCTAACAAAGAGTCAGCTGTAAAGTTTACTCCCCCTCAGAGGACCGGCCACTGTTAACATCCACAACGGATGTGAGAAGATCCCTGCTGAGAGTGAATGTGAGTAAAGCTGGTGGGCCTGATAACATCCCTGGCTGTGTACTTAAGAACATGTGTTCAACCAGCTAGTACATGTTACTACTGAGGTTTTTAACAGATCACTGTCACAGGAGATTGTTCCCACCTGCTTCAAGACAGCCACCATCGTCCCTGTGCCTAAAGAGTCTGCAGTGTCTGGTCTAAATGACCCCCGCCCTGTGGCTCTCACCCCCATTCTGATGAAGTGCCATAACAAACTGGTTCTGTAGCACATAAAGAATAACATCCCAGCCCTCACCAGTTTGCTTTCAGAAGCAACAGATCCACAGAGAATGCCATCTCCACTGCCCTCCACTCAGTCTTCACACACTTTGAGAACAACAACAACAACATCAGAATGCTGTTTGTTGATTTCACCTCAGCATTCAACACAATCCCCATGAAACTGACTGGAAAACCTAGCCCTCTGGGCTTGAGTACCACACTCTATAATTGGATTTTGGACTTCCTGACAAACAGACCCGAGACAGTTCGGATTGGTGGTCACACCTCCTTCACCGTACTGCTCAACACCGGAGCCCCCCCAGGGCTGTGTGCTCAGCCCCCTCCTGTTCACGCTGTACACCCATGACTGCAGCCCCCGACATGGAGACAACTCTGTTGTGACGTTTGCAGACGACACCATCATCATCTGCCGAATTACACGATGAGGCTTCGTATCAGGAGGAAATCAACAATTTAGCAGAGTGGTGTACAGAGATCAACCTACTGCTCAACGTCAGCAAAACCAAGGAGCTGATCATTGATATTAGGAAAAAGGAGGCAAAGACATAAACCCCTGTCTGTATCAGTGGAGCTGAGGCTGAGAAGGTGAACAGTTTTAGGTTCCTTGGAATCAGCATCACAGAGATATTGATATGGCCTTCTAACATCTCCACCTTGGTCAAGAAAGCTCAGAAACGGCTGTATTTCTTAAGGAAGCTTAATAAGGCAAAATTCCCGTGCCACGTTTTTCATAAATTAATACCAGAGGAGCGATAGAAAACATCCTGACTGGAAACATTACAAACTGGCATGGGATGAGCATGGCCAGGACCGGAGGGCTCTGCAGCAGGATGAATAAAACTGCTCAGAAGGTCACTGGTATCAACCTGCAGAGCATCAGTGATATCAGTGAGGTGCCTGTGAAGAGCCCAAAGGATACTAAAGGACAGTGTAAAGGGAACTACAAAACCAAATCTCATCATACAACCCTGTGTTGTAAAATGATCAATAAATCTGTCTTGTAGCTTGTAAACCATTTTAGAGACAAAATACTGTCAATGAGCCACTTTCATGTTGAAGGAGAGACATGCATTTTCAGAAGACATGCCATGTTACCCTGAAGCTACAGACAGCAGCTCCGGTTGAACAATGTGTCTGAAGACTGCCGGTTCGAAATGTCCAAAATGTTGCCCTGCTGGCCACACCTCAACAGCGACCTACCTCTACTGGCTGAACAGCATCTCTCAGCAAGTTGACTTTTGCAGTCTATCTTCTTTGAATCATCCCTTTAGCGTCACATTAAATAACATCGTTTTGTCACGTTTCAACTTTAGCACGGGCTTGTAGTCTGTGCCTTCAGAATACAAGCCCGTGCTAAAGTTTAAATTGTTAAAAGTTTTGTTGTTTAGCTTTTCATTGCTGTATTTTTTTTTTACTCCAACCCTAAAGCGAATTATTGTTGTCCTGTATTTGTTTCATCTAATTTGCACACAAAAAAACCCTATCTGCTTGGTTGACACGGTAATAAAGTGGTGAATTTGAGCTTGTCACCAGTCTGATTATGTCATCTTAGTTTAGCAGTACGGTGAGGGAAGCAGGAATCTGCCACCAGTTGGTTGTTTCATAAAGCAAGATTACCAGGTACACTAGGCTTACTTTAGGGAATCTTTTTCTTCTATTTCATAAAATTGATTTAAAATGAGTTTGACCTTAATTAGCCCTCCTACATGCAAGAGTACATATAGGCTGTACTTTGCCACAGCATTGTTTTGAGATAAAAGCCAATGTCTAAAAGCTGACACCTTCACAGTAACATTTACATTTACATTTAGTCATTTAGCAGACGCTTTTATCCAAAGCGACTTACATATGAGGAAGACAATGGAAGCAATATAACAACACAAGGTAACAAAAAGCACAAGTGCATCAAAAAAACTAGACTGATTAAAGCCCAGCACAGTATACAAAGCTAAGGATAGGAAGGGGGGTTTTTTTTGAGCAGATGTAGAAAGGAAGAAGAAGTTAGTGATTGTCAGTTAGGTGTTGACGGAAGAGATGCTGTTTAAAGGTGGCTACAGAATCTGCTGATCTTGTAGGAGCAGGCAGATCATTCCACCAATGTGGAACGGATCCAGAGAAGGTGCGTGAGAGTGATTTTATTCCTTTTTGGCATGGTACCACCAGACGTCATTCGTTTGCAGAGCGCAGGGATCTGGCAGGAGCGTAGGTCTGTATGAACAAGCAAAGATATGATGGTGCAGAACCAGTGGCGGTCTTTTAGGCCAGGAGCATCGCTTTGAACTTGATGCGGGCGACAACAGTGTGACCTGATGAAGAGAGGGGTTACGTGCGCTCTCTGCGGCTCATTGAAGACCACTCTTGCCGCCGCGTTCTGGATCATCTGCAGAGGTTTGGTTGTGCAAGCAGGGAGTCCAGCCAGCAGTGCGTTGCAATAGTCCAGTTTGGACAGGACAAGAGCCTGGACTAGGACTTGTGTAGACTGCTCCGATAGGAAAGGTCTGATTTTCCTGATGTCGTAGAGGATGAATCTGCAGGACCGGGTGGTGCTGGCGACATGGCTTTTGAAGTTTAGCTGATCATCAATTACCACCCCCAAGTTTCTGGCCGTGCTGGACGGAGTAACGGTCGTTGAGCCGAGTTGAATGGAGAGGTCGTGGTGAATCTTTGGGTTGGCCGGGATCACAAGGAGTTCCGTTTTGTCGTGGTTCAGCTGCAGGTGATGGTCCTTTGTCCAAAACGTGATGTCACACAGCCATGCCGAGATGCGAGCAGAAACAGTTGAATCGTCAGGTTGAAACGACAAGTGGAGCTGCGTGTCATCCGCATAGCAGTGATAGGAAAAGCCATGCTTCTGAATGACCGAGCCGAGGGATGTCATGTAGATGGAGAAGAGTAGGGGACCAAGCACCGAGCCCTGCGGCACCCCTGTATTGAGATGTTGGGACTCCCAAGACCTCGTCTCTCCAGGATACTCTGAATGACCGACCCGAGAGGTACGATTGACCCTGATGTTCAGCAGCTACAATGTTGACCATGTTCAACATCGTAGCATGTGGACATTTGTTTATTAGAATTAAACTCAAAGTACAACTGAGTGTCCAAATAAGAGGCAATTTCTATACCCTTGACAGTAAAATGTACTAATTCTATAATTTTTCAGGAAAAAATAAAACCCGTAAACCCGCTGCATTGGGTCCTGGAGCCTTTGAACTTCCATACCTCCGTAATGGTATGGAAGGGTGCCTGTGTACAGACTCTGGGTGAACTCAGAACATCTTGTCCTGTAAGTAAACGTTTTTGGGATGACACCAACGTCTGGTTATCTTAATAGTGTCCCATTATTTGAGTTTTCCCACGTTAGATTATTTTCAGACAATCTTCTATCTAATATTCCAGATTGTTTTAATCTCATCCCAATTATGGGCAACTATCATATTCATAATGCATCAAACCCACACACACTTTGTTCATGATTGACTTTGTAAATGATCTTAAATCCCTAAAATGTATAGGAAAATAAGAATAGAAGGGGCTTTGCCAGATTATTTCTGAATTGACAACAGATTGGCAATATTGTGCTTACGTGTTACGCCCTGTACACTTGTCGCAGTGTTTTTTAGTTTTGTGCCTTTCTTTTCTTTACTTTTTTTGTTTTTTTAAACTTTATATTGAGCAACAGTGACACATAACAACGTAAATAAGAAGCATTGGATCTATGCAGCAAGGTAAATTCACCTTACATTATCAACACAATTCAATCAATTGCTCAAAACGGAGTGGGAGGAAGAACAGAAAATAGAAAATGGCTTATAAAGTTATCTCGGACTTAATGAACACCTTTAATCATCTTGAGAAAACATATGTCTGTGTGTGTATATGTATGTAAAAGGATACATTTGTGAACAGGAGGTAACAGTATAATCTCTCATGATCAAGGGATAATTAAGTTGTGACCTCAGAGATAAGGTATGTTCTCCTCTGGGCTTCCATAGTTGTAGTAATCACTAGCACCTGCTAAGAGATGATTCAACCAGCATGCTTGTGTGCTATGTGTGGAAGTAAACCCAGTCTGCTTGGAGAGCTTACTCATTTAAACTGGAAGTAAGTGTCAATTCACAGAAACCTGGAGAATGAGTGTGTGCCGGGTGTTGGGGTGGGTCAGTCAGTGAGGTGCTGTGTGGGTGGGAGCTTTGATTTGGGTCGGCAGGACACGCTCGGGCCCCAAGAAACTGTCAGCTAACGCCCCCCCCCCCGGCCCCCGGCCCCCTGACGTCATGTCTGGAGGCTGGCTGCTCGCGCTGCGGACGCTGTTCACCTCCAACGGAGAAACTTTCCTGGAGTTCTCAGGCTCTCTTGACTGCGGACCAAGGCGAACCCTGCGCAGAGGAAGCCGCAGCAGCTCGGAGGCCCTCCGTGCTGTAGGAAGACCGAAAGCGGGGCTGCATTCACTTCTGAAGCCGAAGAACGCGTTTACCTCACATGCCCTCTTTTATTTCAAACTTCTTAAGGTGACGCCAGCGTTGTTCCTTGGGGAACGTTTAGCGCCTCACGTACATTCCCATACCGGGTTGGTGGTCCGTACCTACAGGAATATGCCCAGGAATACACGTATTTCTAACTTGTAAGAAGTGAAAGGGTTTTTCCGCGGAGCCAAAAGTAACCTGGACCTCTTTTCCCCACAAAACGGTTTTTCACTTCGTATTCGGTATGGACGTGGCTTGGATCAGATGGGGCCTCTTATTTTCGTTCGGGTTGTTTCTCTCGCCGGTGCGGGTGTCCGCGGAGCGGCCGCAGAGCCCGAGCGGCTTCAGGCGGCTGTACGTGCTCCAGCCCAGGCCGGGCCCGGGCCCGGGCTCGGGCTCGGCCGCAGCGGACGGCGGGGTGCGAGTCAGCTCCATCTCGACGCGTCACGGCGCGGCGGGGCGGCCGCACACTTACAACGTGGAGCTCAGCGCCAACTTCGGCGGCCAGGTCCGGACCCGCAGGATGGGGAACCAGGCGCCTCCTGCCCCGCAGTTCAGTCAGCAGAAGCAGCTCATGAAACTGTCTGGGTAAGAGCCTTCGTGTCAGGAGGGAGGGGAGGGGAGGGGAGGGGGGGGGGATGCTGGTGGGAAACTGAGAATGAACTCCATGACTTCCCGTCAGCGTTTACAGCTGAACTTGAATTAAAGTAGGCTATCTTAAAATGACACTTACGCAGTTGGGCACTGGTATGCAATAGGTCACAGCCTCATCCTAATGGCGCAGACCTGTTTTCATTCTGCAAGTGAAAAGTGGGCAAGCTGCCTTTGGTCCCACCTTTAGTGTACTCAAGCACACAACACGTCCCATTGTTCTCCAGCTGTCTGACCTGTTCCATGAACCGTGTTTGGTGTGGGATTAAATGCATGTCGGTGGCATTGTTTAATCGTTCCCAACTCCCATGTCAGACTAAAAGAGTAGATCCCTACTCTCCCCGGCAGCCCTGGTTTTGCTTCAGGCCGAGCAGGCTGTATGCTTTCAGCAGTTTGCTGTTGGCTGGCCCCAGAATTTCTAGGGCTCTGTGATTGAATCTGTAAACCACTGCCGTACCGTATGTTGCTCCCGAGTGCAGTGTAAGTATAACGGTAGGAGTGGGTATACTGGGTACAAGTCACACCACAAATTGGCATAGGAAACAATCATAGGTTGGAAAGGGCCCCGCACATTCTTGGTGTCCCCACACAGGTGTCTCCATTGGCATTTATTTAGCCCACACTGTAAAAAAAAAAAATAAAAAATCTCCCCGTAAACTAGTGGCAGCTGTAGGTGCCAGCATTGTGCCGTCATTTTATGGTGCCCCTCCTGTAATTTCCTTCGACAGCACATTACCTTGAACTGTATTCCAGTCGTCTACAGGTGAAGGTGAGGTTGTCACTACCGGGATTTATTTAAACCGTATATATTCCTGTTATATGTATTTGTATTTCTCCAGTGTTGCTCTCGTAATGTACATTAACAGGTTCTACCTGTATGTATTACAGTAAAAACTGAAAAGGCGTCTTCATATTCACGCGAGCAAAAACAACGGCAACACGCAGCCACGTGCTGTAAATAACAATACATCTCTAATCTTAATGGTCCGGTATTGAGATCTAAAAATGAGCTCTTTATTACCCCGGGCGGCTGTGGCTCGGCGGCAGAGCGGGTCGTCCACCAATCGGAAGGTCGGCGGTTCGATCCCGGCTTCCCCCCCAGCCAAGTGTCCTTGAGCGAGATACTGAACCCTAAATTACGACGCTGCGCCTTCGGTGTGTGTGAATGATTAGTTGAATTTGTCCTCATGGGCAGTCAGCTGCTGCCATCAGTGTATGAATGTGTGTGTCTGGGTAAATGTGCTCTGCTTTGAGTAGTCGGACGACTAGAAGGCCGCTATACAAGTACAGTCCATTTACATTTACTTATTCAAAGGCAGCATTGTACGGCAAATTCACAGCATTGCGTAAGAAAAGTTCAATTTGAACTCTAAATATCTTTAGAAAGCAAGCAAAATGTGACACTTTGTCTTTTAAAAAGTCCCTTCATGAAGTGCACGGCGACGTCTCGGGGCATCAGTGTGAACCTAATAATGTCGTGGGCTCCCACATGTTATCATGAGCCTAAACATCCATAACTGCTTTGCAAAACTAGTGCGCAAACACTTTGTTCACTGAAACAAAGCCGATATTTAAAAAGCGCTATTAAACAGGTCGCAGGTCAGCATGGTTTGTAATGCCGTCAAATGTCCTTTTTGATCAGCAGAGGGTGGGCACCTAAATGTCCGAGCTCCCCGAGGCTACATCCGCGCTAACACGTTTCCGCTTTAAAATGCATACCTCCCCCCCCCCGGCTGCTCTTTTGTCCCTTCACTTGGTTCATCACAATGACGCACCTCTTTTTTTTTTTTT
>CM022471.1:26579132-26636232 GCA_011952105.1 Coreoperca whiteheadi
TAGGATGAGAGGCGGAGTTGCGCGAACCCCCCCCCCCCCCCCCCCCGAACCATTTCTTACCCCAAACGCATTCAGAAACCGCCTCCAGTTTAAAAATGTATAACGTCTCTTCAGAGGGCTGGTATTGCAGTTGTGTTGGGATCTTCAAATGCAGCTCAGCTCTTAATTCTGATCCAGAGGTAGAGGAAAGAGGGAGGGAGAGAACGCCTTCCATCAATCAGCTTGTGATCCTTTTGTGTTTGAGTGTGTGTGTGTGCGTGTTGCTTCATTTGCCTCTGCTTGTCTTCTCTTTTTTTTTTATTCGCAGGGTGAATGTCTGTGGAGGGCAGTGCTGTCACGGATGGAGCGTAGCTCAGGGATCGCAGCGGTGCACGAAACGTAAGTGCACAGCAAACACAACCGCGTCTCCCCAGTAATACGGCTTCTCCGGTCTACACGTGAACACTGGATGACCTGGGACCACCGGCCAAAGTGCTGCAGGCACCCCAAACCATCTACGGCTCAACAACGCTCATTCGCGCTGCTGCTCGAGGCCGTCAAAGCAGTTTCAACTTGACCCTGCTGTTCACGTGAAGCCGCCATGCCCTCGGAATGTGGGAGGAGCGTTCCCTCATGATCACTTTTCTTAAACGGGCCACGTGCTTGTTTTGACAGATGGACATACGCAGATGTCTCTCACTATCGTTGTCCTCCTTTTTTCAGTAACATAGGGCTGGCATCTTGGGAGACTGGCTATAGGCCTTTTTGGCAGTGCCATCATTATCTTTCACTTAATACCACGATATAGAGGGAACAGCGACACAGCAAAGTAATGTAATCGCATTTATATACAGCTAAATAGTTTTGCCAAATACCTTTTGGAGAAAACCTAATTGCTGCGCGGATTTGTTTTTTTTTTTCCAGTCCACAAAGTGTATTGTTCTTGTACTTGACAGAAAACACAGGGAGGTGGTCGTGGGGAGGGATGGTGGGCATACAGAGTGCGGGGTTCACGTCCTATATTGTGGTTTGGGTATTGGCTACGAAGCCGTCGTGTGTCAGCGTTGACTTTTTCAACATTCAGCCAAGACGATGATCGTCGCCTAACAAAGTGTTTAGCGTTACCAAAACCTTACTATAAAAAATGTCGGTCAGGCTTCAGCTGCCACTCGGGGGCTGTTTTAACATTTTGTGACTTTGCAAACATGTTCGAGACAAACGTCGCTGTATTACATGAATAAAACTGGCCGGTTTTACTCTTATTTCAAGACGTCTTTGCTGTTGCAAATTAGTAAATGCCCCAATCGCGTTTTTGCCAGAGACACCGATTGCTGGTCGTCTGTACTCATTATAATTAAATTGAATGAGAAATCGCTCAGCTTTTTCTTGTTTTCAATTCCAAATAACCTGCGTGCTGGTACGTCTGCGATAACATTGGCCGATAAATCGGTCGTGCCCTAGGAATACAGTTTGAATAGCAGCCTGGATATCAATTAAGAAGAGCAAACCACAAACGCACTCCCAGGACTTTCTTGCTCGGGGTGAAGTGGCTCCTTGGTGGGTGTATAGTTAAAGGTTACAAAGTTACCCCAGCACATGTGCGATTGTTTACTAGCCCTGGACAGTTTTCGGGGGTTTTATTTGAGATGTTGTATCCCACGTTGTGCGCTTCATTGTCTCTTGGCTCAGAACACAAAAAGGATTCGTGCGTCACTTTCAAAGCTGTTCCTGGGACATGATCGATTGACTGACCATCTTCAGAATCAGAAATACTTTATTAATCCCCGAGGGGAAACTCTTTGTAACAGCAGCTCACGGTCACGTCAGTGCCCACAGGAATGGAAGCACTAAGCAAAAAGCAATAATATAATACAGGTAACTACTAAGTGGGTGTAAGTATACATTTAAAATTAAATAAGTGTAATGTACAAAGGTTGAGGTTAATATTACAGTATAAAGTAATAGTGCATGAGCTGTCAAGTTGCGTGTAGCTTATTAACAATATATAATGGGACGGAGGATATTGCACAGCCGTACTAGAAGTATAAATAAGTATCACAATTAAATTTAAAACAGGGTGTATTGCAAAGTAGTTTAAGCACAGGATGTTCCCAAATGATGTCCAGTATTTCAGAGATGTTTATGATCCGTGTCCAGTTTAGTGACTTATGGTCATATCGACTAACACTTGGAGATCTTTATTTGATCATTAATATAAAAGTGGCCCCTCTAGCTCGAGATGCCCCAGATAGACAAATCATCAAAAGGATAAAAACGCAATGAATCGTGTCCAAACCACTGTGGTCCTTTACACATTTGTACATAAAAATATTTCAGAATTAAGAAAATACTGTGTGTGAATATGCACAAGTTAAGATCAAATCTGTGCAAACATGCATTTCATGAATGAGGCCCAGTGTCTGGACAGTTTTTTTTTTTTGTTTTTAATTGCTGCCTGCCGAGTCATGAGAAGACTGTTATTATACTGTCCGACCGGCAAGGGCATGTGTCTGAGTGAAACTGAAACCGATTTGAAATGGATTATACCTCTTGGCCCAGACCCATTGGCCAGATCACTTTCTTATTTGCAGGCTCTTGCCAACTTTATTATTTAAGAAGTAAACCGCTTTTCTCCCGTGCGGTGCCCATCTGTTGGAGTTTCTAGAGGGAAAGATTGCTGCAGAGAGCAACAGGAGATCCCCCCCCCATGGTTCCGTGTGGACTAGATCTCACGGCGTCTGGCTCCCGTCACCTCTGACCTTTTTTTTAAATGATACTATCGGACGTACGTCAGCTCCGGCGTGGTGTATTCCACAGCACGGAACCACAGTGGAGATGTGTCAGAAGCACGTTTACCATTAAAAAGAAATGGCAGCTGGTGCTAGCCCGTAGCATGCTAGCGCTAATCGCTTGGAATAGCTCTCTGGGCTAGCTAAGTTTCTGTCATTTAACAAAGTTGTTCGCTAACGGGACAATAAAAGACACATCTTTCAAGAGGTGTATTTGTACCGCTGATTCCGGACTCACTGCTGTCTACGAACCACTTATGTGGAGCTGTTGATACCCCAGCCGAGTAGAGTCCTATAAAAGTGGATTAAGCAACACAGCTAATAAGTTATTCTAGCATCCTCTCTTTTGGACTCTCCGGCTCTCTGTACCTCCAAAGGTCAGTGGCGCGAATTTCAAACGTTCACTACCTTACTTCAGATTTTTTTCCGACTGGATGTGGAAGACTCGCGTGGCTTTACTTGCTGGAGGGCCCGGCCCTTGAGAAAACCCGCAAACAAACTTGTCAGCGGGATTGGTCACCATGTAAGCAGTAATGGGAAGAGGGCCCTTCGCTTGAAGACCAAGCTCCGAATGTACTGCCTGATGGGTAAAATCCAGCGCTCACCTATGGTCTTGTGCTTTGGATGATGATGAAAGACGATAATACTGAGCACAAAAAAGCAGCGCGTGTTCTATTACCTTTTGCCTTGATGGTTCCTGTTTAGTCGAGCTTTTCTTTTTTTTTTTTTTATGTGCGTACCTGTCCTTTAACACAAATATTTCACCCATTCATTTCATTGCGCACAAAGAAAAACCGGACACATGATCCTTGGCGATGTTACTTCATGTGAACCTGTGCGATTGTGACTTGTAGCGCTATACTGGGCTCACCTTTTGGGTGGGCCCAGGAACCATTTAGTTGCCATGCATTAAGTGTTCTTTCAGGTTGAACCTAACCATGGCAGGCTTTCTTTTAAATGTTGTGGGGGACAACTTAAAAACTGTGAAAAGGTCATCCTGTCCTGTGTTACCAACAGCCAGTTAAATCTGGGACATTTTCTGTGTTATGTCACACATGACACACACTCGGATGCCTTTATCGTGGTTTAAGAGGACAAAAGACTCAGCTGGTCGCAGATGAAGCAACGACCTGTTGGTCCTCCTTTTATATGGCACAAGTCAAACTCGTTATTGCTGCAGATGTCAAACTCTTAACGTCATGTTGTTAATGGCTGTCAGTCAGGAATGTTCCACGTGTTCTTCCCTGACTGCCATAAATAAGACGGAAATGGACACGGACGTATGTTGGACATTTGCTTAGAGCACAGATTGTTTTTGTTTGCTTCTTTTCTTGGCAGCCATTGTTGACAACATGTGACTCAGCTATACAAAACCTCAGGAGAAATGATCAGGGGACATTCCAGTTCCTCCTCCAGACTGGATGAAGTCACATGTCGGCGGGTTATTGAATTGTAGGGCAGAATAGCGCTTTGTTGAATCCCCCTGAAGTGATGACATCATGGTTATCTCTTAGACAAAACATCTTTGTACCTTTTGTGGAATTGCCCAGTTTACTTTCCTGAAGGAAAAATACTGGTGCATGGACAGTAGCTTCCTTTATAACTGGGTATACGTCAACTAAAATAATAAATTTGAAGGCCCCTCTACGAGACAACATATCATTAGTACTGTAATAATGCAGGACCTGTCTTAGTTGATATTAGAGATGTCCCGAGCCGATCCTAAGGATTGTTATCGGGCCGATCCGGGGATATTTGAATGGTTCGCTGTCAGCTAAAAAAACAGCCAATCAAATGCCGATCCTTCCTTTACGGACGTCCGTTGGGTCAGGGCAGCATTTGGCTGCATATGCCGATGGAAATTCAAGTGTGTGAAATATTATTTTTGTGCACTGGTGTGAGCGACTCTAAATTTTGATGTGGAGGGTGGCAACATACACAGGTTGGCTAAGCTCCAATCTAACTCTCTTTCTCAGTGGCAAAGAGCAGGGTTCGAAACATCCAGCTAGCAGTTTCTCAACTTCAGCCGGGCCAGATCGTCTCCTTCACCGGTAGAAACGGCAAGCGTTTCCGGCGGCAGGTCATATCGGCAACATTAATTAATTATATGGCTTGCTTGATAACAGGCCAAAATGAAGATGGTGGACCTAGTCATGCTGTCAAGTGTTGCCGTGCGAGTTGGCCCGCTGGACTCGTTTGTTCGTGCTGGAGATCGGTGCTCCACTCCGCTAACGTTAGGCTCTGGGTGATGGTGTACGAAGTGTTCACAGAACAACTTCACCTTCGTCTTGCAAAGCTATCATTAAGTGATTAAATCCAAAATGTGCCCAAACACTTGTCTTCATTGAAGATGAGCTACGAGATAACCCTAGTGCGTGCTGTACACAATCCGGGTGCTGCACTGCGCCCTTTGCATTTTTTTGTTCCGTCGAAATTTCGTTATTAAGAAACAATTTGTTATTCAAAAGATTTATTTTTTTTTTTTGGGGGGCTTTAAACCTTTTATGTGATGGGAGCAGCTAAAGAGAGACATGGGGATGACATGCAGCAAAGCGCCACAGGCCACTGTGGTAAGGACTCAGCCGTGTACATGGTGCGTGCGCTCTACCATGTGGACCAAGTAAAGAGTTTTTCATCCATCCCTATCCATTTTATTGTCCACATAGAAACATGGCAACAGAGAACTGTCTTATATCTCTTCTCCATGTGGGTTGGCCAGAGGAACACCTGGCAACTTGCTGACTCAAGTGGTTTGCTGCTCAATGCCAGTGGCCAAGCCCATTACCGCTCATTATGGTGTCCATAAGCAGCACGGACGCTGGAGGGCCGTGTGCTGAATGCAGGTGTTCTAAAGTTAACGGGGAGGCACAGTAATCGTTCGGCATTGTGCCTGACAACTCGGTTCAAAGGGCAATGGGGGGGGGGGGGGGTCAAGTCGATTAAGACTTGACTGCCGCTGGGTGTTGTCTGGATGATGTCCACACTCAGCCCACTTACCCACCACTGCAGCTAAGAGCTCTCTGAGAGCTAATGGCTGGCAGTAACGTCACTCAGCGTTCTCCAGCGCCAATCTCAAACTCATTGTCAACAGGAGGGGCTGATTTTGCATGATTAGATCTATGTTATCGTTTCCTCAGTCTCATTGCAATGGCTTTCCATTTTGGTACTGAAAGGGTACGCTGGCTTTGAAGATAGGAAAAGGCGTCTTTTCCAGAAAAATGCAAAGAATGCACGCTGAGTCTGCGATTAAACTGTGACGTAATACAAAAAATATGTAAAGACCCTAACAGGAGGCGGCTGGTATTATGGCATGAAACAAGTTATGCTGACGAGAAACAAATTTGAGGGAAGAATTGTCAGAGGAAGATTTGTAATTAACCTCTGAATTGCCGTTTAGTTTCACTTCATTCATTCCGCCTGACCCCGTGTCCATGTTGGCCAATTCCTGTTTGTCTTTTTGTTTTTGGTTTAACCAATTAGTAGTGAGTGACGTGTCCCATCAGTCTCATTTCCATGGACTCAGAACTGGCAGTGGTGCCAGGGACCGTCACCGTTTTCCCCGATCATCAAATAAATATGCTGAATTTCTGCTGAGATATTTCGGTAAGTTGACCTACAACAAACTGTACAACTGCATCAATCTCAAACCTCTAGTCGCCATATTTAAGTTGCTACTTAACACATGCATGTAGCTGTGTAGCTAGCTACTGGAGGTAGATGACATCCCTATTCTCAAAGAAACAGTGAAATAAGAAATACATTTCTCAAGTTTTATCCTGTGTCCTTATGTTAATTGTAAATTATTTCTTGTTGTATGCCAAATGTGTGTCTCAAATGTATTTTTAATTATTTTTTAGAAGAAAATCCCTCTTTTCTTCCTGCAAGATGTTTACATATTTTCAGCGACTCATCTTGAACTCATGGGCGTGTACGAAACGCTAACCAATCGAGTGGGATTTAGGCGATTAGCTCACCTCGTCGGTCACACATAATCGTGTTTGACCCAAGGTCGAAAGGTAGTAGCTTTAGTAGTATCATAGGAGGAAGCGTGGGCTTCAAATTCAGTTGGCGACAAAGTTGTTTCCATTTCCAAAATAGCGTGGTTGAGGTCTAATCTGTTCAGTTCTCCCTCGTCGTCCTTCTCCTGATCGACTGTACATTGTGCTGATAGGTCGCATATTCGTAAATGAGCTTATTTTCATTCAAACAAAAAAAAAAACCAACCCTGGAACTAAGTAACATGGCGCTACTGGCTGGTCTGCTGCCACTCGAACTCAAAAAGGAAAACGGCTGAAATTCTAGCCCGATACAATGTTAAGAATAACAATTTGGCCCGATAGCAATGGTTTTTTTTGTTTTATTTTCTGTTATTTATTCCCCTTTTTGTGCCCGGGAATCAAAGAAAACCTTCATTATATAAAATAGCTGAACCGTTTTAAAGTAATTCAGCCCTTCATTACAATTAGCATACATTTATGAAACAACCTTTTAATATAACCTTCGTTCACATGAGAAAGATTAGTTTTTTTTGAAAAACTGCTTCAAAAGCCTTTTTAGTCTGCTATACATCAAATAAAAATAACCAACACAACATTTAGCCAGCGCCATCGGTGAATGTCATCCTAGTTAACGAGGCAAATACTAGCCGATAGCGATGTTCGGCTGATATATCTCTGCATCCCTAAAAACTACGGTTCATTACAACTTGGTTGGTTGGGGAGGTTGTATCCTCCTCAGTAGGTTGGAATAGCTTTTTGTATGCGTAAGTGGTTGTTTGCCTTGCGAGGAAGACACCATTGCAGTCAAGTCAAAGTGGATTCAGCGTGTTATTGTGAACAACTGGGATGTTTAATATGATGGGGTTTCTACAGCGTCATTGCTGGCCATCGGAGCGATGAGGGGGTCGCTCCAGCAGAGGATTAGCGAGGCCCATAGATTCTCAACAGACAGTCTTATCAGAGCTAATCTGAACTCTGAGGGCCACCAGTGACTCAGATAATGTGGAATTCAATACCTCATATATCGATGTCATGTCTTTCCACCGCTACCTACTTCTGAATTCAGTGAACATCTGTCCCGGCCACATACAAGGTTAAACAGGCGGCTGCAGTTACCCATAAAGTCTGAGCGATTTTTCTTTCCTTCGTTTTTGGAATTTTAAGGTCTTGCATTAAGGCAACACAAAGAAAATCATTATGCCTCCCAGTTTCTGCTTCTCTCTTTGGATCCCCTTACGCTCACTCACACACCCAAAATATTCCTTACTCTTGCAGACACCTAGCAGACCTCGGCGCGGGGGGCGCGGAGGGGCTTCCTGAGCGCCAGGCCCAGCATGGTTTGATCAAAAGAGCAAGGACATCAGCATGACTGATCTATTTCCTGTCCCCAGCTAACAAGTAAATTACCACCACTTAGTCCGTCACCCTCGTCCCAGAACGCAGCCCGTATGTAGCTGACCTCAGTCTGAGAGAGGGAGGGAGATAACTATTCACAGAACAGATGGCAGCCTCAGCTCCGGGCCAGAGAGGGGTGGGGGGGGAATGACAACTATTTTTGCTGGTCGGAAAAGAAAACAAAAAAGCTTCGCCCAAAGTGGAAAATTAACTGTGGGGTTATTTCAAAATGCTAAAATAACTTAGCTCCGGGGGGAAATGACAGCGATGATGTCATCGTTTGAGGTAATCACTCGTCGCAAGTGGGGTGTAACTCAACTGATATCAGATGTTCAAAATAGGGACACGTATCTTTTGGACTCAGGCTGCTCTCGGCATGGGAATGCTCAGATTTCAGGATATTAGCAGTACAATGCATGTTCTGTGATAGTCTGATGCACTTACACCTCAAATGCATTGAAAGTTGCAAGTTGGAGTTGCAAGGAAACAAGAAATGCAGAATTAGAGCCCAGTCACACCAGCATCCGTAACAGCAAAATGTCGGCCCAAAATCGGTTCATTTCAGTAGAATCGCCACAATTAATGGAGTCACTTGCAGAGTAAGTAAATGCTGTGGTTTTATGTAAAGTTCCAATTTGGTGAACTTAACGCAGAAATGTAAGGCCTTTGGCAAATTGCAGCCACGTAACAGTGTTAAGAGAAGTCTCTCCCATTCATGACCTTTTGAGATAACGGACGCCCAAAATGGTAGAAGCCATCGTATTAGCTGTGTTCCACCATGCTGCAAACCCCTTTTTTTTTTTTTGCTGGAGTATAAATTGCCCCACAAAAGACACATGACATGGTTTGCAGTCAGTCATGCCACAGGAGTGGGCGGTACAAACTCTGTATGTTTCCTTAAATGAACTGTGTTAACATACTGTCCCGTTAGAGACCGAGCGCATTATGTAACTAAACTGTTGAGCATCTTTGTGGTTCGATGGGGTGCTTAGACTGGCATTTAGATTTTAGAAGCGTTGTAAAATGTGCATTGTGGTTAATCTACTGTATATCTAAAATCAAATGAGAGTGATAGCCAGGGAAACTGTGAATTTCACTTTGAGATTGGATCTCAGTGTGAGATCACACCTGTCAGTGTACGCACCTGACCGCTAATGTAACCTGGCCTGAGCAGATGTGGCATTGAAACGATAGTTAGTGCAGCCATTGTTTGTGGGAACCAACTTTGGGTCAAACCCCTTTTTGAAAATGGCAACACTGACTGAAAAGTAGTACGCTTCGACGGAGATCTACCTCCAACGTATTGGTTTTGGTGATACTGAGCTTCAAGTGGTTGTTGTTGCAACATATGACCTATCTCTCTATCCAGCCTCTGTATGCATCCCACAATGGGGGAGCCACCAGAGAACTTGTAAAGGTGGCAAGTTTCCAGTTGAAATTGAAGAAGGGTGTAGACTGATTAGGAATTGTTGCGAGCAGTTTCATGTAGGAACTATCGGTAACAAGAAAATAGTTTCTACACGAAACTGCTCACAACCAGGTCTGTAGATTATGTATTTATTTGGTACTCCGAGCACCACAAGCCGAGTGCCACCCAGTTTCATTATATTCGAGAGAAGGCAGATGTCTCCAAAACTTGGCAACTGTCCCTTTAGGGGTTCTACCAAAATTCATCAATCAAACTGCATCATAGCCGTCAAATTAGGGGTAGATGTATACACACTGGGCCAGACCAAATTTGTAAAAAAAAAAAAAAAGACTCAGTACTGGGATTGTCTTCAGAAATGTGGACAACCGCAGAGGGGGGAATTTTTTCTCATGCCAGCAGATGTCTTTCATCAGCCATTTAGTTTTCCCATCATTAATAATGTTCACAAATCTCAAGCCACTGATTAGACTAACAAGCTTTGTGAGGAGGTGGCACACCCTCAGCGACCCTGGGGAGAAGACGAGAAGGACCGGCCTCTTTCTGAGTCACTTCTCCTGCTGGTTTTACTGCGCACGCACACACACACGTTGTGTTTCCATCACTTTCGGGGACATTTCATTGACTTACATTCATTCTCTGGAGACTGACCCTAACCCTAACCATAACCACTACGAGATCAAACCTAACCCTTACGCTAGCCTAAACCTAAACCAGTCACAATGTGACTGTGTAAACAGATTTATGTCCATACAACATTAGTAATACCCGCCCACACACACACACACACACACACACATATATATATATATATATGCAGTTAATTAAAACAAATCTGCATTACCAGTTAAAGGTCTTTTTTGATGGTTAACAGCTCGTGGAAATATACCTTTTAATGTTTTGGGTCTAATTTCTGTAGTCTGGTCATGCAAGTTTCTCGATTTTGTAGATTAGGGCTGATAGTTGAATTTTTATACAACCAAGTCGAATGGTTACAGCGCATGCCATACAACTGCAACAGCGTCGTTTCGACTCCAGCTGGAGACATTTTGTTGCATATCACGCCCTCTCTTTTCCTTCATTTCCTGTCTGCCTCTTCACCTCACTCTGTCCAATAAAAGGCAAAGAAATTACTCAAAATATCTTTCTTTTTTTTTTTTTAAACAACCACCTCAGACTAGGTTGGCCATTTCCATAACACCAAAAAAAGAAGACACTTTGCGGCATTTAGTGAGGCAAGAATATTTGCATAGGACTCTGGTGTATTCGCAACTACAATGTACTCGTAATACAATTTTGTCGATGGAACAGCCTCCTCTATTCGTTGCCAGACAATCTGATGCAGACCTGAGGGTAACGGAAGAGGCAGAAAAGTGTTTGTTCACAGTATTTGTGTTTATTCAAGACATGGTGATGTCTGTTTCAAAAAAGTCTATCAAAGTGCACAGTGACAGAAATAAATAATGAATGCGAAAAATAAATAAGTACGCATTTCAGTTCTTAACAAAGAAGCAGCATCTCTGCTGCTTTCTGCTATAAACTCGTGCTCTTTTGCCTGTTCCGGATTAAACGAGGTCTGACGTTTCGGCGTGTTAACGTGATGATATGACGTGGCCTGCAGCCAGCACGTGGAGGCTTGTTTACGTTTTTATCCAATGATCTATTAGATATTTATTTGACACCGCTTTCAGCCAATCATGTGTTTGACCGGAGATCTTACGGCAGTAGACGCTGCGTCCCCACAAAGACCCTGAGTGGGTTTTCTTTAGGCCGATTCAGCACGACTCCAAAAGGGAGAACCAATTAGTGTCCGGCTTGAGGCTACGCCGGACAGGGGGCTTAAAATCTGGACTGTACGGCCAAAATCCGGACGTATGGCCAGCCTACCTCAGACCGATGTTTGTGGTGTAGTTTTACATTTGGTAAATTTGCTTGTACCCAGCATAATCACAAATGTATCTTGTTTCTACATAAAATAATGCTGGTGTTTGTTGCGGCGTTAAATCTATCTGAGAAAAGTCAACTTTTGAGTAAAGTGGTACATAGTTGGCCAGTTATGTTAATTATGACTGTTGTTCTGGACAACTGGGTCATGTGTATGCAGTTTTATGACAATAAAACAAAACTAAAAAGTCCCGTCTGATAATGTTTGATATCTGACTGAGAGCCCCTAATAATACTCTCGACAGGTCTGCCCTTCACAGACTGCCAAAGACAAACTGCTTCACAGCCCTGAATCACACAGGTCCCAATTAATAGCTTAAAGCTATAATCAACAATGCGTCAAATGACATTCTAGCTAATTATTTGTTCTAGCTAACAAAGACCATTAGAAGTTGAAAGTTTTTGATCCAGATGTTATTAAAAAAAAAAGATCAAATTAAGAAAACATACAATTTCTGATTCAATGTCTGATTCGTGCTATGCCAAACGCATTTGTAGCATCTCCTAGTGGTCAATTTGAATGGAACTTTCAGGGTATGTTTCAGTTACTTACAGTATTTGGCCATATCCAGTAAGTTTTAAGATGATTGGCCAAACAATTGTTGACTCTGGCCTATTTATGAGCTGAGCCACACCCCTTTTGAAGTTCATTGGCCAATATCTTGAAAACTAAATAAGATATCAAGTTTTATACAACTTTTGGTAAGCAATGATGATCCACCGAAAACTTGGTAGCAGTCGGCCCTACGGCTTAGGAGATGTCAAAAATGTGTCTTTCAAAAAATTCTAAATGGCGGAAAATCTAGTTTGGTCGATGTAGCGAAGAGAAAGCCGAGGGAGGGTTAGATGGAAAGGATGGGCAGGTGCAGGCTGCTGGATCCGGGATGGACCGATGTCCCTGTTCCTCAGAGGCAGCCTGCCCACGGCGATGTAATTCTCTGCGAGGACGATCGCTGCTGACAGGTCTGCGGGATGGTGACGCTACACCCACTCCGAAGCCCCGGCCAGGAGTCCCTCTATGAACTGTTCTAGCAACACCTTCTCCAGCATGCGCCTCTCGTCGGCGGATTCCCCCGGTTGTAGCCATCGCATGGCTGCATCTTTCAACTACTGGGCATACACGAAGGGGCGATCGGTGGGCCCCAGCCTTGTGCCCTGCAACCAGCAGCGGTGTTCCTCCGTGGAGCAGCCCAGACGATCGAGCACCGCCGTCCTCATTTTCTGGAAGCTCCGAGATGTGGCCGGAAGACTCAGTACCACTGTCTGGGCTTCCCCAGCCAGCTGCCTGCTCCCTGTGCATCGCCACAATTTCCCCTAGCATTTGTGCTAGGACCGTCACGGGTTGGCCCTGTTTTGGTCTGACATTGCAATCAGCAGCCCATTACTGTCCAAGTGGGCACACGACTCTGGCTGCCGGACTCTCGTTGTGGGTGTGCATGTCTGATCCGTGGCATCCTCCGCTGCTCACTCCGTATCTCTTGGTCTAGCACACTACTGCATGTAAAAAGGGAGAGCACAATTAGCCAAAGAGTTACAGCCGCGTCAATTAGTTCTCCTTGACACTGCTCACCTGAGCCAATCCCCCATCCCTCTCTCACTGCAGCTGACTGCTGAACCACGCCCCCCACCCCCACAGTGGACTTTAGTAGTCCAAGAGGCTTTTTTGTAGAGCACCTTGAGTTTGTGAGAGAAATTTCAAGTCATTCGGACCTTTGCTGTGAGGTGCATGACCTGTTCAAAGTTGCATTTTTGGGCCTTAATTACAGCGCCACCACGTGGCCGATTGGGGTCACATTTCTGTGGAAGTACATGCACATAATTTCTAGTTATTGGGCAAAGTTTTGTGTTTCTTGCTCATTCCAGCTCATGACAATTTGTGCTGCGGCATAAGACAAATAATAATAAACCGATACATACTCGGTGCTCGAACCCCTCATAATGTGAACACAGCAAAAGGTTGGGGTTGCAGTCCTGTGGAACAGTGTTAAAAATAAAGTTTAAGGACGTCAATTCATCGTCCTTTGGAAGTCCATGCAAGGAAATTCGGCGAGGTGAAATTGGGGCTTGGGGCGGCTGCGGCTCGGTGGCAGAGCGGGTCGTCTACCAATCGGAAGGGCGGCAGTTCGATCCCGGCTTCCCCCAACCATGTGTCGAAGTATCCTCGAGCAAGATACTGAGCCCCAAATTGCTCCCCAAGCTGTGCCTTCGGTTACATTTACTTCAGAACATGGCGTCTCATGGCGATAACACAAAATTCCGGTCTCTGCTCTAAGTAGCTAGGTTTGAGGGCGTACCACACCTTTTTGTGATGTAATAATTACCCGGAAGTAAAGGCTGGTAACTCCCTTTGGTGTGGACTTTGGGCCTTTTCACTTTGCAAACCTATTACATGTTCAAACCAAAAAGCATAGTATGACCTCTTCAAGGGAAAGTTAAAATGATCTTCTGCCGAATCCTGGAGGTTCTAATTCAGATCTCTTAAAGTGATGAGCTTAAAACATTAATGTGATGGAAAGTTAAATGGAAGATTTAACAACTCCGTTCACCAGCTGGCTCTCATTTACACTAGACAACTATCCAGCTACCTGCAGCTACCTGTCTGAAATTGCTGTGAGGTGATTAGCTACATCATTTATTTGGATAAAGACCCACCGCTCTCGCTTGCATTCCACTCAGTAATTATGAACAGGGGTTGAACTGGGCCAGAGTCCACCAGAACTCCGCTCCGTCTCCATCAGTATCACAGCGTTGCCAACTCTCTGACACTGTGTCACGCTGACCAAACAAATGTAGAAGGTAGGCTCGTTTTCCTTGACTTTATTAAATAGCTGTGGCCATCACAGCAGCAGAATCGATGCATGTGTCTCCAAACCGAGAGGGGCTGTGTGCAATTTCCACACTGTGGCACAGCAGCGGCAACTTCATCTATTTAAATCTTCTGATCTGGCATTGTGATCTTAGGGCGGCCTTATCAACCTAAATGCTTTTTCTGCACAGCAAACAGGCAAGCTGTTACTCACAGACTCCAGGTGTATATATAGTGAAATCATTGGGAGCAAAGCAGTCGTGCTCAGAACGAGTCCAGCACCATCAAAGCTGTCAGCACATTTTTAATAATATATATAGCTATAGATAGTAGACCTAATAATGAAAACACAATTTATTGTACTAAGCCTATACATTTCTGTAGATGCTGTAGTTGCCTCAGTGCAAAGATAGGTGTATTTTTATGCATGGACAAGAATTTCAGTGTTTGACTGCTACTGGCCATGCATTTGGGCATAGGCCTACAGTATATATTTGGGGTGTTTTTTTTATAATTTTATTTGGGGGGACTTTAAAGTTCATCACCTCAAATTAATTTAAAGGGTCGCTTCACCCAAATTACCAATAATAAGTGAATAAATAAAACAGAATAAAAAATGACAATGTTCATGCTTCTCTCCCTAGTGGTATCTGGCCATTTAGATAGTTACATGAAATTTGAGAGATGTCTCTGAAATGACAACAGCATCGTCTCTTTCCAGAAACCGTGCCATTGTTACACATTGTCTACACATTTCAGTGGAACTTTCTCTACAGTTTTTCTGCTGAAGGAATAGTCTCTACAACAGTGTGATCTGTGGAAACCACCATACCCATACCCAAACCCCCAACCTCAGTGTACAAGGGCTCTGCCTCCACACAAATCCCAATTCAACCCCTGATTATGAACATTATTAATCGCTGCAACTTGACTCAGTATGTCATAAATAATATTGAATAGGTAGAAACAGGGCAAAAAAGAAGGCAGAGGGAGGGGGGCTAGGTTGTCTACTTTGTGGCTGCTATGTTTGACTCAAGGAACTGCCAGAATACTGCCAGAGGACACCAGAACAACACATCTCTGTAACCCACTGCTTCAAGGTGTCTTAGTCCAGGTGTCTGGTCACCACCAGTTCAACTGATGGCTTTCACACATGCCTAAATTAATTGGTGTGGAGTCAAATGGCAAATGCACTAGAGTTTGTTTGAACCACACCAGTTAGTGTGAAAGGCCCCTTAAAGCTCTAACTTTGAAACAGTGTTGATATATAATTGTAAATTCTTGTTATAGAAGTGTGATTGAAGTTTTTTTCCCCCCATACCTTCTAGTTGGAATGCATAAACGAATTAAGTCTGCATTTAAAATCATAAAAAGCCAAGTCCAGTTTATCAATATGCCTGCATCTATTTCCCTGTGTTTTTGTACGTGTGACCTCTTACTGTCATCACTCATTTTTCATTCTCCATCTGTCTCTCCTTCCTCTCCTACTTTTCTTCTTCTCCCTCTCTGCTCTGTCTGGGTTTTTGTTGTAGCCAATTGCATCCCTCAATGCCAGAACGGAGGAATGTGCCTCAGGCCTCAGCTCTGTGTCTGCAAGCCTGGCTCAAATGGGAAGGCATGCGAACAGAAGACGGTGCCCACACACCCCTTTCCAGCACTGCCTGGGAATGCGCCCACCAATGGGCACACCACTGGTCACACAAATGGACACAATGGGGTACCCCAACGGCCCATACCTCAGCAAGTGCCTCCAAATGGTTATGCCTCTGCCGCCCCTCCATCTAGCAACATGGCCCAGATGAAACTAACTGTCAAGCCGGCCCAGCTTGTACGACCCCATTACATCCAACAGCACATCCAGCAGCAGTAAGTACCACACTTTGATTCAACCTTTATTTGTTGAAATCACCTGAGCTCCATGCTGTCTTCACATTCATATATTTTCACTTCATAGAAGGTCACTAGAAGTCTTCCAAAAGGTCATAAATTCGGCTACTGATAACCCTTGAACAACTCCACTGGAGCAGTTGGAGGGTACAGCGTCTTGCTCAAGGGCATGCCATGGTAGAGTGATAGAATATGTTTTAACTAACCACAACTGTAAAACGATAACAGAATCACAGAAAAGACAGTCAAATCCTAAAAATGTGGGGCCTCATGCACGAGGTCCTATTTATTTTTATTTTTTTAAATTTATCAGTAAAACAGCATAAAAGAAAAACACGAAAACCATACGATTAGTCATGTTCTTACCCATGTGACAATCTTTGTGAATTAGGATTCAGTTAACTCGTACGCACAGGTATGGAAGTGAGCGAAGAAATGGTCTGATTTAAAATTTGTAACCAAACAACATTTGCCAGCTGTCATTGGGACATTATGCTTCGCAAATCATGGATGCACTCAGTGGATAAAAAATGGAGAAGTTGCACTCTGAACAGACACCTTCAGCAATGGAGAACAAACCACTGCAGATTAGACTTCTGCACCGGCCAATACCCAAACCTTTCAGAACTGACCCGGCCGAACCTGCCTGGTCCTGCCGAAGACACGAACCCGACCTGAAGCCACATTTAAGACAAAGTTAAATGCTTGCTTTCGAAATGCTTTCTCACGCATTAAAAAAGAACTAATCTCACAACGGCAATAGGCAGCTTCTTCACCTATTGTTAGTGGCAATATACACATTGCAGTCAACCACCAGCATATAACACTGTGGCATCTTAAAATAATAAATGATCTGCCTTACTGGTTAGTAGAACTGTTACAAGAACTGTAAGTGTGTTTGATTCATGTCTTGTTGTAAGTTTAGTGCAGTGTTATTTTTGTTCGAGACCGCCGGATGATTGGTGACGTGGCGTTATTGCGTAATAGGATTTAGTATCGATTGGTCTCGTGGCTTGTTCCCGGGTCACGGGAGGCGTGTCCTGCTGAATACAATCACTGACAAAATAGGCGGGTATTTAAGTGGGTATGGCGCAGCGGTCACGGCATCCCTCATTGAGTGAAGACCAAAGAGAGTAAAGACCATCGACTCTACCTGCACGTGACTCCACCCAGCAGGGACTCAACAACAGGGCACTTGAGTATTGCATTTTGATCCCTTGTTGCTATTATATTTGTCTTGCATTTTCCTTCTGCTCTTACACAATGTGTTTTCTAATCCCAACTGTCATTTCAACACGGCGAACATCTGTTTCATACCAAAGGCAACGCAATGTTCATAATCTGCATGTTGTACCACTGTCCAAAACTGCCCCTTTTACTTTCCCAATAGGCTTGTGGAACTGCCAGTCTGCTGTGAACAAAGCTGATTTCGTCACGGCTTTTGTTAATCATTCTGGTCTTTCAATTGTAGCACTTACTGAAACGTGGATCAAACCTGAGGATTCTGCCACTCCTGCAGCCCTCTCCCATAATCACACTTTCTCCCAAAGTCCTCGCACAGCAAGAAGAGGTGGTGGAACCGGCCTGCTTATCCCTAATGACTGGAAGTTCAAACAACGATCATCCCTGTGTGACAACAGCTCCTTCGAGTTTCATGCTGTTACTATCACCCATCCTGTTAAAAGTCACTTCGTAGTCATCTATCGCCCCCCAGGTCAGCTTGGTCATTTCTTGGAGGAGTTGAATGTGCTTCTTTCATCCTTCCCTGAAGATGGCACTCCTTTGGTGGTACTTGGGGACTTCAACATCCACCTTGGAAAGCCACAGGCTGCGGACTTCAACAACCTGGCTGCATCATTTGACCTCGAGCGGGTTTCCACATTAGCGACCCACAAGTCTGGTAATCAACTAGATCTTATCTACACACGGTACTGCCGCACTCATCATGCTCAGGACACCCCGCTGCACGCATCAGATCATTTCTTTGTCACACTCGACCTCGACCTAACTCCTCCGGACCCTGCAAGTGTTCTACCGATGGTCACCTTCCGACCCAACCTGCGTACGCTGGCTCCCTCGCGCTTTTCCTCTGCTGTCTCGTCGGCGCTCCCTCCCGCTGAGGAGCTCTCTCTCTTGAACACCGACAGCGCCACTGACACTCTGTGTTCCACTCTTAAATCCGGCCTGGACAACTTCTGCCCTCTCACATCTAGACCAGCCCACACATCCTCGTCTGCCCCCTGGTTATCTGATGTTCTACGTGAGCATCGCGCCAGCCTCCGGTCAGCTGAGAGAAAAAGGTGTAAATCAAAAGGTCCCGCTGACCTATGTCTCTACCAGTCTCTCCTCTCTAATTTTTCAGCTGATGTCACCTCTGCAAAAATGGACTACAACCCCTCTAAGATCAACAACTCACCTGACTCACGCACTCTCTTTAAAACCTTAGCTGCTCTCCTTTCTCCGCCTGCTCCCCAACCTTCATCGGATTTAACAGCTGATAACTTTGCGTCTTTCTTTGTCAAGAAAACAACCGCCATTAGCAGGCAATTCTCTGCGGCGCCACCTGTTGACCTCGCACGCATCCCAGATACGGGTCTGCTCCCCTTTTTCTCTCTTTTTCTTTCCAAGGTCATTCATTCTAACCACCCTACCGCCTGCCCGCTGGATCCCATCCCCACCCATCTCCTTCAGGCCATCTCTCCGTCTGTTGTCCCTGCTCTGACCCACATCATCAACTCCTCCCTCACCACTTGGTCGTTCCCCACAGCTTTCAAAGAAGCCTGCATCACACCGTTACTGAAGAAAGCCACTCTCAATCCGACACTATTAGAAAGCTACAGACCGGTTTCCCTCCTTCCCTTCATTGCCAAAGTTCTGGAACGAGCTGTTTTTAACCAGCTCTCTTCCTTTCTCACACAGAACAATCTCCCGGACCGCAACCAGTCTGGTTTCAAGAGCGGCCATTCCACGGAGACCGCGCTGCTCTTAGTTGTCGAAACCCTGAGACCGGCAAAGGCGACATCCAAGTCATCCCTACTTATCTTACTGGACCTGTCTGTGGCCTTTGACACAGTTAATCACCACGTCCTCCTGTCCACTCATAGTGCTATGGGTGTGTCTGGAATTGCGTTGCGATGGTTCAAATCGTACCTCTCGGGTCGGTCATTCAGAGTATCCTGGAGAGACGAGGTCTTGGGAGTCCCAACATCTCAATACAGGGGTGCCGCAGGGCTCGGTGCTTGGTCCCCTACTCTTCTCCATCTACATGACATCCCTCGGCTCGGGCATTCAGAAGCATGGCTTTTCCTATCACTGCTATGCGGATGACACGCAGCTCCACTTGTCGTTTCAACCTGACAATTCAACTGTTTCTGCTCGCATCTCGGCATGCCTGTGTGACATCGGGCTTTGGACGAAGGACCATCACCTGCAGCTGAACATGGAGAAAACAGAAATGCTTGTGATCCCGGCCAACCCAAAGATTCACCATGACCTCTCCATTCAACTTGGTTCAACGACTGTTACTCCGTCCAGCACGGTCAGAAACTTGGGGGTGGTAATTGATGATCAACAAAACTTCAAAAGCCATGTCGCCAGCACCACCCGGTCCTGCAGATTCATCCTCTACGACATCAGGAAAATCAGACCTTTCCTATCTGAGCAGTCTACACAAGTCCTAGTCCAGGCTCTTGTCCTGTCCAAACTGGACTATTGCAACACACTGCTGGCTGGACTCCCTGCTTGCACAACCAAACCTCTGCAGATGATCCAGAACGCGACGGCAAGAGTGGTCTTCAATGAGCCGAAGAGAGCGCACGTAACCCCTCTCTTCATTAGGTTACACATTTGGCTCCCTGTTGTCGCCTGGATCAAGTTCAAAGCGATGCTCTTGGCTTACAAGACCACCACTGGTTCTGCACCAACATATCTTTGCTTGTTCATACAGACCTACGCTCCTGCCAGATCCCTGCGCTCTGCAAACGAACAACGTCTGGTGGTACCATGCCAAAAAGGAATAAAATCACTCTCGCGCACCTTCTCTGGATCCGTTCCACATTGGTGGAATGATCTGCCTGCCTCTACAAGATCAGCAGATTCTGTAGCCACCTTTAAAAAGCACTTGAAACGCATCTCTTCCACACCATCTGACAATCACTAACTCTTCTTCCTTTCTACCTAAAAAAAAAAAAAAAAACAACCCTTCCTATCCTTAGCTTTGTATACTGTGCTGGGCTTTAATCAGACTCGTTTTTTGATGCACCTATGCTTTTTGTTACCTTGTGGTGTTATAATTGCTTCCATTGTCTTCCTCAAATGTAAGTCGCTTTGGATAAAAGTGTCTGCAAAATGACTAAATGTAAATGTAGATCAACTTTGTCACTTCCTGATATCATTCAGATATTGGGGAAATGGCCAAAGGTTCTCAGAAAGCTGTTTTCTTAAACAAATAACTTTATTAAAGACTACTTAAGATAAATATTCTTTGACATGGTAAATAATTGAACATATATTTATACATTGTCAACCAAATCTAGAAAAGAATACTGAGAAAATAAAGAATAAATAAAATAAGTAGCTAAATAAACATCAGTGCTATATGTAATTGCTGAATTTAAATAAAAGAAAAGAAAAACTTAAATAAAAATCAGTACTAAATGTACTCTGTTCATGCTACATCTTTGTTTCTGATTCAGTGAATTAAACTCCAATCAGAAACATTTTCTTCTTGCTTATCAAAACATGTCAGCTGTAGCAACACTACGGATGGGCAGTTGGGCTCTGGAACCCAACTCCTCGAGAGAGGCTGGACTCTCTCTGGAGTTGCCCGCGGTGAGAGGCGGCGGGTTGGTGTGGGCTTGCTCATAGCCCCCCAGCTCAGCCGCCATGTGTTGAAGTTCACCCCGGTGAACGAGAGGGTTGTTTCCCTGCGCCTTCGGGTCGGGGATAAGTCTCTCACTGTTATTTGTGCTTACGCGCCAAATGGCAGTGTAGAGTACCCGACCTTCTTGGCGTCTCTGAGAGGGGTGCTGGAAAGTGCTCCGACCGGGGACTCCGTTGTTCTACTGGGGGACTTCAACATTCACGTGGGCAGCGACAGTGATACCTGGAGGGGCGTGATTGGGAGGAACGGCCCCCCCGACCTGAACCCGAGTGGTGTTCTGTTATTGGACTTCTGTGCTAGTCACGGTTTGTCCATAACGAACACCATGTTCAAGCATAAGGGTGTCCATCAGTGCACGTGGCACCAGGACACCCTAGGTCGGAGGTCGATGATCGACTTTGTGGTTGTTTCATCTGACCTCCGGCCATATGTCTTGGACACTTGAGTCTCCAGTCAGAGAGATCTTCAACTCCCACCTCCGGCAGAGCTTCAACCAGATCCCGAGGGAGGCTGGAGACATTGAGTCCGAGTGGGCAATGTTCTCCACCTCTATTGTCAACGCGGCCTCTCGGAGCTGTGGCCGCAGGGTCTCTAGTGCCTGTCGTGGCAGCAATCCCCGAACCCGGTGGTGGACCCCGGAAGTAAGGGATGCCTTCAAGCTGAAGGAGTCCTATCGAGCCTGGTTGGCTCGGGGGACTCCGGAGGCAGCTGATGGGTACCGGAGGGCCAAGCGAGCTTCAGCCCGGGTGGTTGCAGAGGCAAAAACCCGGGTCTGGGAGGAGTTCGGTGAGACCATGGAGAAGGACTATCGGTCGGCCTCGAAGAAATTCTGGCAAACCGTCCGGCGCTTCAGGAGGGGGAAGCAGTGCCCTGCACACACTGTTTACAGTGGGGGTGGGAATTTGCTGACTTCGACTGGGGACATCCTTGGACGGTGGAAGGAGTACTTCAAGGATCTCTTCAACCCCACCGGCATGTCTTCCATTGCGGAAGCAGAGGCTGAGGGCTCGGTTGTGGACCGAGGTCACTGAGGTAGTTGAGAAGCTCCTCGGTGGATGAGATCCGCCCTGAGTACCTCAAGTCTCTGTATGTTGTGGGGCTGTCTTGGTTGACACGCCTCTGCAATATCGCATGGCGGCTGGGGACAGTGCCTCTGGACTGGCAGACTGGGGTGGTGGTTCCTCTGTTTAAGAAGGGGGACCAGAGGGTGTGTTCCAACTACAGGGGGATCACACTCCTCAGCCTCCCCGGAAAAGTCTATGCCAGGGTACTGGAGAGGAGAATTCGGCTGATAGTCGAACCTCAGGAGGAACAATGCAGTTTTCGTCCCGGTCGTGGAACACTGGACCATCTCTATACCCTCGCCAGGTTAATGGTGGGTTCATGGGAGTTTGCCCAACCAGTCCACACGTGCTTTGTGGATCTGGAGAAGGCATTCGACTGTGTCCCTCGCGCCGACCTGTGGGGGGTGCTCTGGGAGTATGGGGTCCGGGGCCCTCTGCTAAGAGCTGTCCGGTCCCTATATGACCGGAGCAGGAGTTTGGTTCGCATTGCCGGCAGTAAGTCAGATCTGTTCCCAGTGCATGTTGGACTCCGGCAGGGCTGCCCTTAGTCACCGGTCCTGTTCATTATTTATATGGACAGGATTTCTAGGCGCAGTCGGGGGCCGGAGGGAGTCCGGGTTGGGGACTACAGGATTTCTTCTCTGCTTTTTGCAGATGATGTTGTCCTGTTGGCTTCATCAAATCAGGACCTTCAGCTTGCACTGGGACGGTTTGCAGCCGAGTGTGAAGCGGCGGGGATGAGAATCAGCACCTCAAAGTCCGAGGCCATGGTTCTCAGCTGGAAAAGGGTGGCTTGTCTCCTTCAGGTTGGTGGAGAGCTCCTGCCTCAAGTGGAGGAGTTTAAGTATCTTGGGGTCTTGTTCACGAGTGAGGGAAGGATGGAGCGGGAGATCGACAGGCGGATTGGTGCATCCTCTGCAGTGATGCGGTCTATGTACCGGTCTGTCATGGGAAAGAAAGAGCTGAGCTGCAAGGCAAAGCTCTCTATTTATCAGTCGATCTACATTCCTACTCTCACCTATGGTCATGAGCTTTGGGTCATGACCGAAAGGACAAGATCCCGGATACAGGCGGCCGAAATGAGTTTCCTCCGCAGGGTGGCTGGGCGCTCCCTTAGAGATAGGGTGAGGAGCTCAGAGTAGAGCCGCTGCTCCTCCACATTGACAGGAGTCAGCTGAGGTGGCTCGGGCATCTGTCCCGGATGCCTCATGGACGCCTCCCTGGGGAGGTGTTCCAACCGGGTGAAGGCCCCGGGGAAGACCTGGGACACGCTGGAGGGACTATGTCTCTCGGCTGGCCTGGGAACGCCTTGGTATTCCCCCGGAAGAGCTGGAGGAAGTGTCTGGGTAGAGGGAAGTCTGGGTGTCTCTGCTCAGACTGCTGCCCCCACGACCCGGCCCCGGATAAGCGGGAGTCCCAGGCCTTTACTCGAGTCAGATTTGAAATATGTAATAGTTAAATGATTCAACTTGACTTTGACTTGGTATTCATAACTTGAGACTTGACTTACACTTGACAGTTTTTTTTAAGCTGGATAGCCTATTTGCATTTTTCTAGATACTGAGCATGAACCGTTCCGGTTTTGAAACATTATTGGGTGACTTTTAGTGGGTTTGCGCAACCCAGGCTTAACGGACAGTGTCAAGCAGGAGAAAACAATGCAAGACAGGATTGAGCTGAATGTTGAAAAGGATTCTCCTGTACCTGCACTGATGGTCTCTCGAGCCTTATATTACCAGATGTTCTGATTCAGACAAGACAGCTTTTTACTTAATAGATCAAAGGGAGTGTAACTCAGCCACTCTCCCTGTCTCAACTGTGTGACAAATGCAGGCAAATAAACTTCAGCGTAAATTTCAGTGTTCTAACTGAATGCATTTAGGCAGTGCTTTATTTGTAAATCAGGAGGTGCTGGAACGCAGAGAGGGTGCTGTTCCGGTTGTTCAGGGCGAGAGAAAAAGTCACGGAACCATCAAAAATCCACAGAGCCTGGAGCTCATTGGACAAACGCCTAGGTTCTAGCTGGTAAAACTAAACAAACCTAAACAAAACGCTCATCACATGCAAAGTATTATTTATTTACATTTATTAATCAGAGCATTTACACTAATCACTCAATATAAACAGGTGGAGCCATGTAGCAACAGCTATTTTGCAGCTATTTCCCTTCACTTCACTGTCATTTCCCTCCTGTCTGTCGATCGCTGCTACGAGGGAAAATAGAATTAGGTTCTATTTTAAAAACAGAAAGCAAGCAGGCTAACCGACCTAAGTGACGTGTTCTGGCTCTGTCCACCGCTCCCCTTGCTCCTACTCTTTCAGTACTGGGGACAGCGAAACGGTCATCTAATGTAGCCATTTCACAGCACAAACACCTACTCATGGTACCACTCAAGAGTTTGGACACACTTTCTCATTCAAGTAAATTTGAAAAGTAAGTCCAAACATTTGACTGGTACTGTAGTTAGAGTTTACAGTAATCATATGCCAAAATATTTAGACACCAAAAAGCACTAAACCAGTTGCTAGCGCACAGTGCTATTATCCCTACCCTGTTGAGCCGCCGAAACAACTCTGGCCTGCTTAGGCTCCGACTGACCTTGAAGAAATTGATTTGATAGTATTTTTGACATTTTACCAGTTTCTTTCCCTAGCACTGTATTACTGTACTGTAACAGTATCTCAGGTGACGTGAGCAAAACTCACAAGCTGACCTGACTGTAGCCTCGGACGTGGGGCGAGTGGTTTTACCGAGTGAGCTAACCGTGCCCCGGCTACTGATCATTTTTAAGTGTGTTAACTTATTTTGCACCCAAAAGAGAATTGATAAGTATTGGTATCGATAAGCACTATCAATAGTGGTATTGGTGTATTAAATCCTAATCATACCATACCCCTACCTAGAGACTAACTAACTAACACGCAGTTTTCTCATGGCATGGCTTGCCATTGTACCCATTTTCCTATTGTTTTAAGCCCTTCTTTCGTGGTGACTTGACTTGTGACTTGCTTGACATTTTGCAGTGACTCGACTTGACTTGCTTGAGTCCAAACACAGTGACACAGCAACAGTAAAGTTTACAACAGAACAGTCACTATATGAACTCAATAATATTTCACTGGAAGCAAATCTAAAATGTCAATAAAATAAATCCTATTCCTGACATCAAAATACTGAGTGATGTCTGTGTTCTTCATTCTTTCTAAACATCAGTCCTTCCTCCTGTCCTCTGTCCTCCTCCCTCTGCTGCTGCTGTGATTCCAGGTAAGTTGGCACTTTTAGAGGGAGGAGGGGCTGGTTTGTCTCAGCCAACGGCTAAATTTACAAGAAGTTGGCAAATTTTAAGACTTATTGCAAACTAAGAAACAGTTAGACCACATACAGGCAGCTTGGTTTTAGCTTGTTTATAACAATTCCTTATTAGCCGAGCAGGCTCGCTGTGCTTGAGTAAAACCTATGAGAGACTGCATACAGAGTAGATTAAAATATTGCTTCTACACGTTCACATGTTTATGTTAACAGATGTATTGCTTTTTGCTCGGGAGGTTTTATTGCACTTACAGTAACGAGCGTAGTTGTTGCCAACTCCAGTAATCTCTACTGGGGCCTGTCTGACCTGCAGACCGCTGCGCGCTGTGTGTGGAGGAGCTCAGCTCGACACAGACAGCAGGAGAGGCTGCAGGGGGCGTGGTAATACTACGATCTTTAATGATTTTAGCCCAGGGTCCCATTTAATACCGGGTTTCAGTACCCATCCCTAGTCGCATGTGCCTGATCGGTATGTGCAACTGTCAAGAGATATCCCCTACCATCCCATTGCCCCAGGCAATCGGGCAGTCCTTATTGTGGAATTATTTTTTAGTTATTAGAATTGGTATCAGGAGAGAATAGTTGGATCGCTGCATACCTAATAATAATAATGACCTACTTTTGTTCAACATTAACCTGTTGTTGTGGGCTTGACAGGGAGCAATAAGGAAAGATGCATCACAGACAGGCCGCTTGACGTTCAAGGTAATTAATGCACAAATAGCCTATAATCATCTGTAAAGTTATATAAATACTTTTTAGCTGTTTTCTGAATCACATTGGTTTTTTTGCAGCCTGGTAGTATGGGGTCCTGGCTGTTTCCCGTATCTGGAACATCATCGAACATTTTCTCTCTTGTGAGCGCATGGAAAATCTGATAGAAACAATCAATCCTCACCATTGTGTTTTTGCTTCGCACCTTCTCATAATTTACTGATGGAGTCCAACAGTATGGTTTCTGTCAAACATTACCCTAACTTGGTATGAGGCTTCATCTGTTGATAATCACACAGGTTGTGTGTTTAGTAGCACGCTGACTGCTTGACAGCATGGTGAATGGGAAAGCCTTCAAGCCAACTCGACACAATTGCTGATATGACCGTAGGAAATATTCTGTGTTTTTTAAACACGGATCCCTCACTGTGAAGGCTGTGTTATTGCAGTTTGTCTGGCCAGAACATTCTCATTATCACCATCCATCAGTGTAATAACAGGTAGAATTTCTCTCTGCACTTTTACAAGTAGAGTTGAAATGGCATTAACTCCTGCTGTGGTTAACTGTTTGTTTTGCCTGTCACTACAGCAGACGACTGGGGTATGTGCGCTGTTGCATCAGACACCGTAAAAATGGCCCCAACGCCTTGACAGGTCCAATTGGTGAATTTAGACTCAAAATAAATCTCGGCTTTTCAGCTAAATGTAGATGGACACATCCAAAATCACCCGGCACAGTGTCCAATTAATGTTGGCACAGATCAGACCAGACTTCTGATAATGACGAATGATATTTATCACGTTAATGAATACATTTTATGTGCTGTGTTTTACACGCACTCTGTAAAACGTCAAGAGGGTTTTTTTATGCACTGCACAGGCACAAGTAATTGCTACCAGATCTGTGTCCTCGAAAGCTGCTCTCAATTTTGCAGAAGGGATTTATATCTCACATGGAGCCAGCCTCTTATTGGTTACAGAGCACTTTTGTTATCTGATAGAATAAAGAAATAGGGCAATAATCTCCAGGTAAGGAACTTCTCCTCAGATCGGTCTAGTGTGCACAAGCAACAGATCACAAATCTGCCTAAAATCTGTGCAAATCCAACAGATTTTAGATGATATCTAAATACATTATTTGGCTGTTATGCCTACATACAGTAGATTATCCAGTGTTTTGGTGCACAACCTTGTATCAATTCAATTCAATTCAATTTTATTTATATAGCCCAGTATCACAAATCACATTTGCCTCAAAGGGCTTCACAATCTGTAACATACGACACCCTCTGTCCTTAGACCCTTGATTCGATTAAGGAAAAACTACCCAAAAAAACCTTTTTAACAGGGGAAAAAATGATAGAAACCTCAGGAAGAGCAACAGAGGAGGGATCCCTCTCCCAGGACGGACAGACATGCAATAGATGTCGTAAGTACAGAATAGATTTATAGCATCAAATCTATAACCTATACAGCCATGATGGCAAAATTGTTGTGTATATATATATATATATTATTATGTTAGAAATGTTTAGGTGGTAAAACATAAGGGAAGATGATGGGTCCAGACGGACAGCCGAGCAGGACCTGAGCCACTCGTCCCCTGCACCATAGACACAGCAGCACTGCTCCAGCAGGTCGCCATAGTCACCGATCCAGATACATGTCCGGACCCTGAAATACCTGCTGAAAGTGACAGTAAGAAAGAAGAGAGAAATGCATGGATTCATTTTTCTGCATCATTTCGAGACAGGAAGTGCCTGATTTTTGCAATGTTACGTAGGTGAAAAAAGGCAGTCCGTGAGGTTTGCTTCATGTGGGAGTTGAAGGATAGATCCTGATCAAAGATAACTCCTAGGTTCCTCATTGAGGTGCTGGAGGCTAGGGCAGTGCCCTCTAGAGCAATTAGGCGTTCGGGGCCAAGTACAATAACTTCAGTTTTGTCCGAGTTTAACATCAGAAAATTTCTGGTCATCCAGGTTTTTATGTCCTTAAGGCATGATTGAAGTTTAACTAACTGATCAGTTTCATCCGGCTTAATCGATAAATATAACTGGGTATCATCTGCATAACAATGAAACTTTATGGAGTGTGTCGGGTCTGCCTAAACAGATTCTCCCAACCGATTCTTTATCCGTCAAGACCAGTCAATAAGCACAAAGACACAGTGAGTCTGCTTTTTTCTTGCGCAAGGGAAGTGCACCCGGAGTGTGTGTAGCTGGTGCTATCCACACTCTGTTCGAGTTGACTTCTGGGGTGCACCTCCTCAACGCTTCTTTTTATTTTAACACACACACACACACACACACGCAATTTGACAATAAACATGTCGACATATGCCAGCAGGGAGAGAGCGGGGAGGATAACCGTTATAAAACTAACACTCCTTAATGGCTTTGTGCTGTTAAACACTCCCTTCACCTCCCCCAGCTCTTGAGAGAGGTCCTGTCCCACAGAATTGTGGTTGACCTTTCACCCCTGCTCTTCTAATTAGTGCACGCACACACAGGCAAGGTTATATGGCCTGTCCACATGTCATTGGGTGAGTTATACCAACACAAAAGATGGTATGATGTTTATCTTAAGTTGCAACATCTGTTCAGCAGGCTCAGTCTCGTGACTGCCACAGCCTGGTTCCGACAGCTTCCACTCCCTGGGTGAATCAGACGGCAACGTCTATATTTTCAAGCAAAACAACATTCTGTACATACAATAGTATCTGGTTAACTGCAACAGAGTGCTTTCTAATAATATTGCCCAAAGGAAGCATATATAAAGTAAATAGAAGTGGTCCAAGCACAGAAGCTTGCGGAACTCCGTGACTAACTTTGGTGTGCTCGGATGATTCATCGTTAACATAAACAAACTGAGATCGGTCTGATAGATAGGATTTAAACCAGCTTAACACGGTTACTTTAATTCCAATTAAATGTTCCAGTCTCTGTAATTGAATTTGATGGTCAATGGTATCGAATGCAGCACTAAGATCTAGCAAGACAAGTACAGAGACAAGTCCATTGTCTGATGCAATTAAAAGGTCATTTGTAATTTTCACCAGTGCTGTTTCTGTGCTATGATGCACTCTAAAACTTGACTGGAAATCCTCAAATATACTATTATTTAGAAAGTCACATAACTGATTAGCAACAGTTTTTTCAAGGATCTTAGAGATAAAGAGAAGGTTAGATATAGGTCTATAGTTGGCTAAAACCCCTGGATCGAGTGTGGGCTTTTTAAGGTGAGGTTTAATAACAGCTACTTTAAAAGACTGTGGTACATAACCTGTCAGTAAAGATCATATCTACAAAAGACGTGCTAACTAATGGTAGAACATCTTTAAGCAGCCTAGTTGGAATTGGGTCTAAGAGACAGGTCGATGGCTTAGATGAAGAAATTGTCGACGTATCACATTCCTTTGTTCAGAGACCTGTGCTATGTCACCAACCTCAATCTGTTTCACCTATGCAATATTTCCTTGGTAAACATTCATAGCCATTTCACGCGAAATTAGTTTAACTTGTCATTTCACCAATGCCACGGTGTCATTTTGAAGCATTAAATCAATTTGTGTGCTCATATTGTATAAATAATATTGCAGCTTACAGTTCTTTTCTGGTCAGGATAGTCTTTAGCGTATGCTTGAGAAAGTGTTGTTAGAATTCCAGAGCAACAGACCCTAACACACACCTATTAAGGTCTATTTGAAAACACTGGTCCTCATGTAAGAACATTTTCGTATTCTTATCGCAAATCTTCTTTGCTTTTTCCTGTGGGGCTTGTTCGTATGGGGGTTCCAAGTCAGATTCACCAGGCCATCTTAACTGCACAAACCAAAATAAACTGAAAGAAATCTAAAAGTAAATCGCTCATTTCAGCCTGCTTAATTCCACCTGTTGTTGAGGAGGTATGCGTCCATTAGACTTTATCATTCGCCTAATCAGCACCCCTAAATTGCTATAGAAGACTACCTATTCTGCTCTGTTTGTGAGCAAGTTTCATCAACAAAATATTAACAAAGGGTTAACCCTGTGATCCTGCCGTCAGACATAAGCAGACAAAATCATAACAAGTTTAGCAAAGTCAGTAGTGGTATTAGAGGACCTGAACCAATTAGTAAATATTAATAGTACAAGTGTAAACGGTGTGCAGAAATATAGAGAGACTGGTCTGACATGAAGTTCCATGTAAAACAAAAAACGTCTTTCTATAGCAAAGCAGTCCATGACCAACATATGAGGTGGTCAAGGGGGTGTGACAATCCCAGAGATATTAGATGAGAGAATATTATAGCCTATTGTAGTATAGATGAGGAACCTTGTAATCATTTTCAAATGTGTTCACTGAAATGTTATTTATATAGCGCTGATTCATAACAGAAGTTATCTTATTGCACTTTTCCTATAGAGCAGGTCTAAAGCGTACTCTTTTTGGTGGTTCTAGTGGCCAGGGCAATGCATTGTAGAGTAGTATATCTTTAGAAAATGTGTCTCATAGGTGTTCGGGGCCAAGTAAAATAATTTTAGTTTTGTCAGAGTTAAACATCAGAAAATTTCAGGTCATCCAGGTTTATGTTCTTAAGACATGCTTGAAGTTTAGCTAACTGATTAGATTAATCTGGCTTGATAGCTATAATTGGGTATCATCCGCATAACAGTGAAAGTTTATGGAGTGTTTCCTAATAATTTTGCCTAAAGGAAACAAATAAAAAAGTGTATACATTTGGTCCAAGCACAGAACCTTGTGGAACTCTGTGACTAAGGACTGCACAGAGAATTCATCATTTACATGTACAAACTGAGATCGATCTGATAGACTGCTTAGCGTGGTTCCTTTAATGCCAATCAAATGTTCCAGTCTCTGTAATAGGATGTTATGGTCAATGGTGTCAAATGCAGCATTAAGATCTAACCGAGACGCAATTAGGTCATTTGTAATTTTCAACAGTGCCGTCTCTGCTATGATGCAGTCTCAATCTTGACTGAAAATCTTCAAATAAACTATTGTTACGTAGAAAGTCACATAACTGATTGGTGACTGCTTTCTCAAGGATCGCAGGGAGAAAGGGAAGGTTAGATATAAAAAACCCATGGATAAAGAGTGGGCTTTTTAAGACTAAGTTTAATTATAGATACTTTAAATGACACATAGGGTACATAGCCTGTTAATAAAGACAGATTGATCACATCTAGTAAAGATGTGCTAACTAAGGGTAAAACATTGTTAACCAGCCTAATAGGGATGGGGTCTAAGAGACAGGTTAATGGCTTAGATGAAGAAATCATTGAAGTTAGTTGGAGAAGGTCGATAGAAGAAAAGATGTCTGAAAACATATCAGATTTTACAGCTGTTTCTAAGGTTCCTGTCTTTAAGGATAAATAATTGCTTGGTTGAGGGCAGGAGGTGATACATTTTGACTAATAATTACAATTTTACCTTTAAAGGAGGGGTATGCGATTCCAATACACATCTTTTTGTCGAATTCAGCGAATATCTCCTCATGGTCTGCTAGCTGTCCGTTCTGTGCACACTGAAAAAAACATCCGGTGTTTATACCTAGCCCTGGCTCTGTAAATGGTGCTCTGTCAGCCTGGCTACAGTGCTAAAAAGAAACCTGGGCTTGTTCTTATGTTCCTCTATTAATGATGCCCTGGATTTACAGAGGGCCTTCCTATATCTTTTAAGGCTATCTTACCAGACTAAATGAGATTCTTCCAGATTGGATGAACGCATTTCGCAATGTTTGCTTTAATTATCTGATATGGACTTTAATATTCCACTACTGAATTGAAATGAGGAAAGTGATTCACCTTCATTACTTCCTGTGATTAGCTATTGTCAACAACGCCTTTTTACAAATGTTTAGTCGATGTTCCCATTTACAAATGTCAAGATGAGGCTCCGCCAGTATATGCTGTATAACTGATATCAGTATTGGTACTTCTCATACACTCAATACCGTGTACCACTGGCCCAAACTGAGTAAAGAAGTCTTTACCAGGGAACACAGGCTTGGGAATATTTGCTATCACGGGTTGTTCACAAACATGGTCACAAAGTAGCAGGCCCTTTCTTGCCTCTCACAAGCCTGAAGCATGAGGGTTCTGAGTGCAAACTTATTTTCTCTTGTTGCTGCTATACTAGCACACAAAGATGTTCACACCACTACTGAAGCATGCCACTCTCAATTCGACACTATTAGAAAACTACAGACTGGTTTCTCTCCTTCCCTTCATTGCCAAAGCTCTGGAGGGAGTTTTGTTCAACGAGCTCTCTTCCTTACTCGCACAGAACAATCTCCTGGACCGCAACCAGTCTGGTTTCAAGAGCGGCCATTCCACGGAGGCTGCGCTGCTCTCAGTTGTCGAAGCCCTGAGACTGGCAAAGGCGACATCCAAGTCATCTGTACTTATCTTACTGGATCTGTCTGTGGCCTTTGACACAGTTAATCATCACATCCTCCTGTCCTCTCTCAGTGCTATGGGTGTCTCTGGAATCACGTTGCAATGGTTCAAATCGTACCTCTCAGGTAGGTCGTTCAGACTATTGTGGAGAGACGAGGTCTCGGAGTCCCAACATCTCAATACAGGGATGCCGCAGGGCTTGGTGCTTGGACCGCTACTCTTCTCCATCTACATGACATCCCTCGGCTCGGGCTTTCAGAAGCATGACTTTTCCTATCACTGTTATGCGGATGACACACAGCTCCACTTGTCATTTCAACCTGACAATTCAACTGTTTCTACTCGCATCTCGGCATGCCTGAGTGACATCACGCTTTGGACGAAGGACCATCACCCGCAGCTGAACCTGGACAAAACAGAAATACTTGTGATCCCGGCCAACCCAAAGATTCACCATGACCTCTCCATTCAACTAGGCTCATCGACCGTTACGCCGTCCAGCATGGCCAGAAATCTGGGGGTGGTAATTGATGATCAGCTAAACTTCAAAAGCCATGTTGCCAGCACCACCCGGTCCTGCAGATTCATCCTCTACGACATCAGGAAAATCAGACCTTTCCTATCTGAGCAGTCTACACAAGTCCTAGTCCAGGCTCTTGTCTTGTCGAAACTGGACTATTGCAACATGCTGCTGGCTGGACTCCCTGCTTGCACAATCAAACCTCTGCAGATGATCCAGAATGCGGCCGCAAGAGTGGTCTTAAATCGAAGAGAGCGCACGTACTCCTCTCTTCGTTAGGTTACACTGGCTCCCTGTTGTTTGCTGCATCAAGTTCAAAGCGATGCTCTTGCCCTACAAGACCACCACTGGTTCTGCACAATCATATCTTCGCTCACTAATACAGACCTATGTTCCTGCCAGGTCCCTGCACTCTGCAAACGAACAACGTCTGGTGGTACCATCTCAAAAAGGAATAAAATCACTCTCGTGCACCTTCTCTGGATCTGTTCCACATTGGTGGAATGATCTGCCTGCTCCTACAAGATCAGCAGATTCTGTAGCCACCTTTTTAAAAAAAAAAAAAAAAAAAAGCACTTGAAAACGCATCTCTTCCGTCAACACCTAACTGACAATCACTGACTTCTTCTACCTTTATATCTCTTCTCATTAAAAAACAAAAATAAACTCTCCCTATCCTTAGCTTTGTATACTGTGCTGGGCTTTAATCAGACTAGTTTTTGATGCACTTATGCTTTTTGTTACCATGTGGTTTTATAATTGCTTCCATTGTCTTCCTCATATGAAAGTCGCTTTGGATAAAAGCGTCTGCTAAATGACTCAATGTAAATGTTAATTTCTCAATGTGTTTTCATGCATTGTTTTTTTTTGTCCTGGCAGCTTATTAAAGTTATATTGAATGGGGAAGTTGTTTTCTGCAATAATCTGCTTTTCCCACAAGTACTTTTACAGAGTTGAGTTGGAGTTAAGAGCTCAGCTGCTAACAGCTGGGAATCAAGAGAAGAATGATTAGTTGTGCCCGGATTGTTGCTCCCACACATCAGATGAAATTTGTATATAAGGTTGAGCCTTTCTCAGCTTTCATAAAATATGATTTTGAAAATGAATATCAACTGACTTTCCATGTCCTATTTTGGTTTGGTTTTAAAAACAAATTTGAATTTTCTAAATTTAATTTGATCAAACTCAATCTTAAATTTAAAATGTGGCACTACAGGAAAGACTGAGATCTTAAATTAAAGTGTCAGAAATGAGTTTCCTTCACAGGGTGTTTGGGCTCACACTTAGAGTAGCCCAGATATCTAGGAAGATAAGGAACTAGGAGTAGAACTGCTGCTCTTTTGCATTGCAAGGAGCAAGTTGAGCTGGTTTGGGCGACTTATCATGATACCTCCTGAAGCCCTCGCTCTGGAGATTTTCCGGGCACGTCCAACTGGGAGGAAACCATGGGGCAGAAAGTGGCTAGGGAGAGGGCTGTCTGGGCTTCCTTACTTAGCCTGCTGCGACCTCAACCTGGACTATTTTCCTGAAGATGGATGGATGATTGCAACTTATGACATAACAGATACGGATGGGAGAATTATGCTACTATTTCAGTTTCAAAACCTACAATACAAGTTCAGTATAATATAATCAAATACAATTTTGAAACTCTGAAATGTCTTACTCACTGTAGGAACCATAAAAGAGTCTCTCTGATCCCTTAAGTCAACCAGTCAGTTACCCAGAGTAAAGTACTGACATAAGGTCCAGAAAAATTCTTCCTTTCCCTCCCTGCAGTCCGCCTGTTGCAATATTGCTAATACGTGAGAGACTCTGGTGAGGTTCAGTGGGTTCATTACAGTAGACAAGAGTATGTCAGCTCTCGTGGGGAAGAAGACTGGGAAGACTAGAGTTTAGAGGTCGGCGGTGGATTGTGATTGTGGCCAGAGCAGTGAAGGCCGAGACTGAACAGATTCAGCCCCCCCCCCCCAATATATAAATTGAAACTTGATATACACACACCTCACTCTCAACCCTGACTCACCGATCTGTTTATGTAGAAATAAGTTAAATGTATATCCCCTCTGATATTTAAGACTAGCAGGCTCTTGTAATCATTCATTGGACACTCTCCAAACTCTTCTTACGTTTTTCATTTAGAGGCTCACTCATTGCCAATCCTGGCCTCAAATCTTATGTTTATAAGTTCTCTCTTGCCGTCACTGTTCTCTCTGCCTCAGAGCTCAGGTTTGAAGTTGTTTGTTGTTGCCATGGTTAGGACCAAGCTTCTATAGAAGTAGTGGTTAATCTGGTACCATAACATTTGTGAAACATACAGTACAACCAGTACTGAAGTCCTTTACTACTTTGGCTTTTTGCTATAATGAATAATGTGAGAGTGATATGAGAAGATCAATCTCAATCTCATCCCTTTCTGTTAAAGGGGCACACATCAAAGTTTGTTTCCAGGCGTTGGGGGGCTGCTACCATGTGAAAAAAGTTGTATAACGCTTTATGAGGCTACAGAGGGAGCTGTGTGAAATCTGATATTGATATCAAGGGATGTCACCTGAGTCGGCGACGGTTGAGGCAACAAGTTTGAAAATCAAACATTCTGGGGGGGCGGGGTGGAGTCACAAATAAGGTGAGCTTACCAGACCTCTGTAGCCCACTCCTCAGCTCCTGCTCGAGGCTACATTAGCATAAGCCACCCGAATCTCATTCTAAACTGTCGCAGTCAAGTTACATTGTGGGAAAAAAATGGAGGTGCTAGGTGTTGGCAAGACGGAAGAATGCTTGGAATAAAAAAGACTATAGAGTCTAACAATGTTAAAGGAGTGCCATGCTAAATTGGTGGAACACTCTTTTAAGTAGCTAGAATGAGGATTTGGTTAGCTTAGCTAGTGAAGACTGGAGCCTGGGGGAAACCGCTAGCCTGGCTGTATCCAGAGGAAAAAGATGCCCCACCAACACCTCTAAAGTAATTACGATGTTGTATCTTGTTTGTTTACATAAACAGAAATGTAAAAAAGGCCATATGTGGGTTTAGGGGGAGTTACATGCTGTAACTATTTCACGGCGAGGGGCGTTTGCTTGAGCAGGGAACAATTTTCAGTGCAGAAACCAGCTGTTCTCAGCGAGAAAACCCTAATAAACCCGCTGTACGCTACCTGTCCAGCACCGAAACGCGACACTAAATAAATGTTGCTCCTTGTCTGCTGGATGTGTAAATAGGTCATTTTCTTGCTGTTTATAAAGTTGACAAGGCAAAACATCAAAGGGATAATTTGTCGGTGTTGAGTTTTCAGCTTTTTTTTGCTTCCCACGAGTGACCATCAATCTGTTGACGTTCAGTATTTCTTTCCAAAATGCATTGTGTGCATCCATGAGGTCTAAGAAAGGTGTTGAATGGATTTCCTTCTTCATTAAACATTTGCAGTTTTCAAAATTCTGAAAATGTCCTCCATGTTTACTTACTAGCAGTTGCATTCTTCCCTGCCCACTGCCGGTGGAACAGTATGAAACCATTGGCATTGTGTGCATTTACGTCCTCTTGAACGCGCATGAGAGTAAATAAAACAGGGAAAATATTTCTCCGCGGCGCTACTTGTGATCAAAACTACCACAAGGTACCTTTGATGGAACTTTAAGGTTTTAAAAAAAAAAAAAAAAAACCCATCCCATTACAAAGTCCTTAATAAATATGGTGTAGTCAGAACAGGAGGCAGATGCCCGAGCCCCCTCAGCTGACTCCTCTCGAGTGACCGAGCTCCTCACCCTATCTCTAAGGGAGCGCCCAGCCGCCCTGCGGAGGAAACTCATTTCGGCCGCCTGTATCCAGGATCTGGTCCTTTCGGTCATGACCCAAAGCTCATGACCATAGGTGAGAGTAGGAACGTAGATCGACTGGTAAATAGAGAGCTTTGCCTTGTAGCTCAGCTCCTTCTTCACCACGACGGACCGGTACATCGACCGCATCACTGCACAGGATACACCAATCCGCTTTTTATAGTGGGGTATAAAATTAACATTCACCATTAAAATTAATATCTTACACACACAGTAATACATATGATCACATTATTGTATATCATAAAGGAGATATGCATGCCCTGTACATTTCTGGGGTTTACCATAATAAAAGGGGGGACCAAGTTCATGTTGGTGAAGTCAATTAGATTTGGCAATCAAGATTATTAAAGATAATCATAAATAATTGGCTTTATCAATTAAAGACCTTGGGTAACCATCCTTCTGGAATGAAGGGAAATGATTGATTGAGTCTCATAAAATGAGAAGCTAAGCAGTAGCTGCATGGCTAGACAACAGGAAATATTTGCGGAAAAGCCACATAGGTCACAAGTGTGGAACTGCTGAAGGCCAACTAGAGCTGCGTGTTTGTGTGCTAGCAGATAGAGGTGATCTGTAAGCTAACAGTGCCAAGTTAAAAGGAGTTAGTTGGCATGCAAAGACCCTGTGTGTAGGATAACTAATTAACATCAATTTAGCAGTGGCTACCAGATTAACAAGCATCACAACGATCATTTTTAATGGAATCACGTCACATGTGTGAAGTTAACGAAACGGTTCGATAATTAACTGTACCCTTGCTGGAGCAGTCTTACACAGGATCTCGATTCCCTGCTGTGAGAGTTTGGTTTGGAAGGAAGGCAAGTTTCTGTGTTGCGGCCTAAGCCTTGGTCCTTTCGTCGGGGATCCGCTCCGGCAGCGTTACCCGAGGCAAGCATCGGTCTGCTGCTGGCTGGAGCGAGGGGGCGGGCAGCATTCGGCCTTCTGCCCCGAGGATGAGCGCTAAGGGAAGAGAGAGAGGGCAGAGGTCTCTAACCTGTTTTGTTGACTTGGTGACCTCCGGGCCACACGTCAGACAGACGTCAATGGCTGCATTCACTGTCTCAGGATTGTGGGACGAAAAGGAATGCAGTCCTTAAATCAAAGTTCAGTTAAAATCACCCACATGAATGAACTCATCCATCGAGTCCCAACAACATAGTTGCATAATCTAAACAGAAGAGCTATTTAAGACATTATAGGGTCATAGCACAGCTGTTTACCAGGCTATCAATTTCTGTTTATTTATACCATGGCAAGGGGCCTATCATATGAATGGGATGGAAATATGCCCGGTGGACAAATGGCTATTCCTCCATGTTTATCATCTCCTTTCTGTGGCCCTGCACTATCCTTGTATCCTACACTGGACAACCCATATCATTTTTCTATCAGCATTACATTTTTTATATGAATATATGTTTGTGTGTTTAATGTTTTAGAGACCTTTTGACCTTATCTTTTAGAGCTACCATCAAGAGGAATCTTGCGCTTGTACGCCTATAAATGGACTGTACTTGTATAGCGCCTTTCTAGTCTTCCGACTACTCAAAGCACTTCACACACTACATATCACATTCATCACATTCGCCCTATTCACACACTGATGGCAGGAGCGAAGTCCCCTTCAGTACAAAGTAAACTAAGTACATTCACACACCGAAGGCACAGGCCTCGGGAGCAATTTGGGATTCAGTATCTTGCTCAAGGACAGTTCGGGATCGAAACGTGAAGTATTGTTTTATTTCCTGTATGTAGTTTTTGCAAACAATAGGCACAGCAGTGCTTTGAGCTTCATTCTGAGATCAGCATGTTAACATGGGCATAATGACAAGTAGAAATTTGATTTGGTTCATAAAATACACTTAATTCATCACAGGAAGAGCTTGAGAAGTGTATTATTGGTTAGTTGGTGTCAATGTCAGGTGTTGCGACTAGTTACAGTATAGACACTGAGCTGCCTTTCTTCAGTTTGAGGCTAAATGCTACTAGACTTCTGCATTGTCCTTAGACTCAAACATCCGGCACTCTGCAGCCTACCTGCTACCTCTGATTTAACGTCGTAGCTGTTGCTTTTGGGTAACTTTTATATCCACTCAAGGATGAAACCCATTTTAGCCAGTTCATTACAAGTGGTATGTCCTTTTTTTTAATTGGTGACCATTTTGCAAAGCCTACACTATATCACTGGTCAGCCATTGTTTTTTTTGCACAGGTTTGAAACGTTCAACCAGAGAGGCCAGTGAAACACTGCTTTTCAGCCTTGTGTTAAAGGATAGGTTCACAATGTTGCAAATAGTTCGGCGCCCACATGAACATTGAAACGGTCTTGCTTGCTGTAATCATGTCCTCATTTTAACTAAGATAAATGTACTTGTACACAGAAAGAGGACTGTGGATTTTGTCCCTCAGCACTTCGATTTAAATCTTAGCAAGATTTGGCCAGTATGAACAGGACGAATTATTACAGAAAGCAAACCATGTTTCAGTGTTCATATGGGCACCTGACTATCGTCTTACTAATCGAACAGGTCCCATCCAAAAGTAAGAAATATGAGAACAGGCCTGAAATATAGCCGAGGATAATTAGAACCGATCCAAAATGTGGTTGACCTTAACAGACCTAAATAGAGAGAGAGGTCTGCTTGGATCCTCTCAGGTATAAGACATATTGGCCCACAGATCTGAGACCTGTGTCAGTAGAACAGGAGCCCACCTGGACCCAGTAAGACTAAATACTGTATAATTTTGACCTAGCCCGACGTGGGTTCTGGGTGCGTCTCAGATATTGGGAACCGAGACGCCCGTGAATACCCCTACTTTGAAGATGATTTTCTTGCTCATGGACAAGTTCCCCTTTTTCCCTTGATGGATGGATTCATGTGGACAAGATGCAGCAATCATTATTTCCATTTTCATACATTGTTAACACCAGAGAATCCGCTTCATTCATGTCTACAGCCTTTCACTCTACAGTATCTGTTGGTGAGGAATTGATCTCTGTAACTAAGATGAGATAAGCTGCTTATCTCCACTAATGTCAGACTGCATTATCGCAATTCAGAGCACATGACCTATTTGGCTGAGTGAGGCTCTGGTATTCAGTCTGTAGGAAACAGGGCTGACTGTATAAAGTTTATTTGAGAAGATAATGTATGTAAACATAGTATATCTCCAAGCAGACTGCGGACATTCACACCATTACTTTTAATATTAGAGGATGGAGAGGGATGCCTGGTGGTTCTGATCACTAACAGCTGACCAAACACCGATGAGCACACACAGATATATTCATGCTGACTTTTATTTTTACCACCAGTCCATGCCAGGATCTGGGGGCTCAAATAGACTTACTATTTTTGCTATGCTCACAAAAGTAATACACCAACACATAAACAGTCTGGCAACATGTCAAGACAAACAAAGTCTCAAACTTTAACTTTTGACAGTCATCCCTGACTGTGTTGTGACTTCAACTCATCTCGACCAAATAAATAGAAAAGACTCAGATCGTTACGCAGTCTCAAAAATGGTATCAATATCAACAAAAGTTAACAATCCCCATCCCTACACATGGGGCCAGCCTCAACCATAAAGCCATATGTGGACAGAGACTTTTGACCATGTAGTGTAGTTGCTAAGCACCTCAAGCCACTCCATAACTTTTACAGCACCTTACGGTGAAGTTCAGGACTTGTGACTCAAGTAGACCTGGTCATTTCTACATGTTAATCGACCGTACCAAGATATGTGTATTAAAGACTTGTTTACTTGGGACTTGATGTGGAGCTTGTCTGAAAACTGAAACTTCTTGCTTTGTTTTCTGTGTGTGCATTGCACAGTATTTCTTAAGTGGAATTTGTCAGTACTGGCAAGTTGATAAATATTTCCTCTATACGTTGGACTGTACTTGGAGGACGCGTTCTCTCAAATGTCTCTGTGGCATTCAAGAACATCATCGAAGATATGGGTGGGGTTTTAGAAGAATTTGGGAAGACTTGATTATTTTAGAGCATTGATCTACAGCGCTGCTAGAAACTTTGAGTCCTGATAATTTTCTGTATTTCTGCATAAATGTGACCTAAAATCTTCATTTAAGTCCTAAAACTAAATAAAGAGGACCCAGTTAAACAAATAATACAAAAAATAATGCTTAATTTAATTAATTTTGTTATTTAGCAAAATAATCTAACAATAAATGTCTTTGTTGGAAAAATATGTGAACCTCTAGGATTATCAGTTCATTTAGAGGGGTAAATGAAGTCAGGTGTTTCAATCAATGAGATGACAAACAGGTGTGAGGTTAGCAGTCCCTGCTCCTATATTGAAAGAATACATAAACCTTTACTATCAAAGTCTTCTCTCCACCAAACAGATTTGTGAAAGTGTGCCATGCCTCGATCAAAGGAGAGTTCTGCAGAGCGCAGACAAAATGTTGTTGATGGTTTTGTAACCTTTTAAAGCCTGGTGACCATTTCTAAAGAGTTTGGCCTTCACCAATTCACTGTCAGGCAGATAGGATACAAATAGAGGAAATTCAACACCATTGTTACACTCCCCAGGAGTGGTCGTCCAACAAAAATCACTCCCAAGACCAAGGCGTGCAATGCTCCAGGAGTAACCTCTAAGGATCCACGGGCCTCTCTTGCATTGGCTAATGTCAACGTTTCCACCGTGAGACAAACACTGAACTTTGTATGGCAGAATAGCAAGGAGAAAGCCACTACTCTCCAAAAAGAGCATTGCTGACTGTCTAAAGTTTGGATGAACCTGGGTGGCTATTGAGAGAATTTTCTGTGGACAGACGAGTCCAAAGTAAGACTTGTTGTTTAAAAAGAGAAGCGCCGAGTTTGGCAAAACTTGTTGTGTTGTTGAAAGATCTGAGGAGCGCAGTTAACGCAAGGAAGCCCACCAGCATCACTGAGTTGAAGCAGTTTTTTTAAGGAGGCATGTGTCAAAATTCCTCCGTCCTTCATATATTTTTAGGCCTTTCTAGTAGCACTGTAAGGACATCTCAATGATGTCAGACTCTGATCAGTATATTTCATTTATGAAAAACCTCATTAAAGGCAGATCAGCTGTCAAAGGAAAACCACCTGCCGTGGCATTTAGACCACAAATGTAAAGGAATACATCAAATGTATTTTTTCAAGTTAGCCACAAAGTGCTGAGGGCATAGATAGCAATAGTACTGAAGGCTTGTTCCTGGCTACTGTTGGTACCTACCTGGAAAACATGAATGTTTTGATATGTAAGGATATGTCTCTGTCATTTTGTCATGTTTTTTAAGAAGCATGTGTTACAAGAACATTTTAGACCCGTTTAGTTTGACAACTGATTATGTTCTTCTTTCCCTCCAGGATCCGGCCCATACACCCAGGTCAGAGCCAGCAGTATGTCATGAAGCCCAAATACTACCACACCCACCACACACACACCCAGACGCATGTCCAATCCCAACCTGAGAGGCCGATCCCCCTAACAGTGGGACACAACCCCATCCACGGTGAGTACAGATCACCTTTTTTACTATGTTTGTTAATGATGTTCTTGAAGAGTGAACATTTCAATTGGACAATTATGCTTTGGAAAAGATTTTTGAATGCACTGTACTGCCTTCCAGATAGCCATTGGTTTCTTTTAATGTCACTATGGTCAGAAAATGAACTTTCAGAGACCTGATGCTACTTGAAGTCCATCACATTATTGCCAAGCATTACTGGGCCTACTAATTAATAATTCATCTACAATTTGATAAATACTAAAGCAGACATGACGATCACTGTGACGGCTTACCGGACTCAAGAAGGTTTCAGGTCTTAGCAAGCAGATTCTTTTATATATAGGGGTGTAACGGTACGTCCATTTGTCCCAAACCATTCGTTAGAAGACGTTCAGTACGGCATGAGACTTTGGTATCGTGACCCAAACAAATACTGTCCAAATGGTCCATTTATGTCGACTACTCACACGCACTGAACAGAAATTCTAGAGCGAGTTTGTCCCCGGAAGGTTTTGCCAGTGCACCGGTTGCTATCTATCAGCTGTAGCATGCTGGTCGGCATAGTCGATTTGTGGAACGAGACAGACTGGAAGGCGAGTCCTTCTCACAGCGTTCAGGCAGCCTCCCACTGCCGATTGAGACCGTGCCAAATCGATAACCAATGGTACAGGAGTGTTTATCGCTGCAGATGTGCGACCGTACTCGGTCGGAGAGAATACAGAATTTAAGCATATGGTCAAAGTGCTTGAGCCCCGCGATATGTGGGCATTTTATTCAGACCATTATTCCTGCCTTGTATAAACGAGCGCAAGCTGCAGATGTTCAGGAAAAATCAACAGGTCTTATTAAGGACCATTATAGACATTTGGATTTATTTTTGTTATTTATTGTTTCTTACTGGCAATGTGTTAGTATTTGAGTGCCTTAACTGTTACAGTAAGAGTTATGGCCAATGTATTTGTTTTCCCTGCTGTACAGAAAACGTTCCAAACCCCCAAATCCGAGGTACATACCAAACCATGAATTTTGTATACCGTTACACCCCTAAGAAAGGAAGTTCAGAGGTGGACGACTGACGAGCCAATATCTAAAGGCTAAAGAAAAGAGTGTATCCGTGTAAACTGTTGTATTAGCTGTCAGAAAGGCATTGATAGCTTCACATGTCACGTACTTGATGTTGTAGATGCCGTATATAGAAGTCAGGGGGATTTCAATGGTGAAGGAAGATGCAGAGGGTTATTATTAATTATCTGAACTTCCAGTTTGAGCGACAAAGGTAAAATCTGAGGGTAGCTTACAATGAAATTCAGGGAATCAAAAAAAAACAACAAACCAGCACGAAAATACCAAGCGCAAGACAACTGTGATAGTTGAAGAGTTGTGAAGATGAATGGTGTCTTCAGTTAAATGTCACATTTTAGCAGAGGTGGAAGAAACAAATTACAGTACTCACGTTGCTGTCATTGAGTAGCTTTTTTGTTTACTTTTATTTTTCAAAGTCAGTACTATTATTATTATTTTAAACGAAGCAAAGTAGTTCACTACATTGTTCATCCATCCATCCATGAGTAAATTATTTAATTTTGCTTTAAAATTATCAACGGGGTCGGGGGGGGGGTTGGCGGGTGGCACTGACTTTGACACCAATCAAACGCATCGCATCAATAACCGGCCAACCAGATCAAAATGTGATGCATCACGCCAAAACAGCTGTGCCGGTTGATTTTCAAGGAGTCCCGTCTCGTCGATGGAGAAGCAGAGCTGCAGTCACACATATTAGATATCTCTGGAATGCTTTAAGTTAGAGATTTGGATTTGTAAGTTGTTATTGGTGCTAGCTGTCTACTGGCAGCCACAATGCCTTGGGTTGAGCCTGTCGACCAATCACAGGCTGTGTTACTGACTTGTCGACCAATCAGAGGCTGTGTTTCTGAGTGGCCGTGTGTGGAAGCCCTGATATCCCTTTAATTATAACTGGGAGCTGAGGGCTACAGTATACACGATGAGCATGGGATGTGTGTACAAGGTAACCATGGCAAAAGTGTTTATTCTAAAAATCTATGGGAGCAAGGTAACTTTTCCTTAAAGTACTTTTTAAGTGAGCTACTTTTTCATTTTATTTGAGTGATTTTTTTTTTACACAGACACACGTAACAGTACACCTACTTGAGTAGGACATTTCACTACTCTTTACACCTCTGCATTTTAGCTAACCGTTTCCTGCATTTCAAATGTTCTCTGCGGATGAAAACAATTCAGCCTCCGCTTTCTTTTCTTTGTCTGCTTTGACAATTAAAAAAGCAGCAGCTTGTGGTGTGATCGGAATATTTGCGGTGCCACTTTATAATTAATTGTCAGTAGTTCAGTTTTCAAAGTCAGACTTTGTTTAAGTGGGCTACATTGCCAGGAAGTAATAATTCAAACCTTCAACCCTCATTTATACACATGTACACATTCCATACACATGCACAAAAAACCCATCACGTCTGCTCTTACCCTGTGAGGACAGGGAGAGACTGTGGAGCTTGCAGTTGGGCAGTGAAAGGATTTGTCCAAATTGCAGCTTCAGCAATAATGGCTTAAAGACTTAAGCACTGCCTGCTGCTTGGGGCTGTCGAAAATGAATTATTAGTCTCATTTTCTGAGGGCAATTTCAGACAAAGGCAGAGAGTGTGAGGGTTAGGATGGAAGAGATGGAATAAAACAAGTGTGTTATCTGGGGGAAAACCCCTCAAATTACTGAAACAAGTGCCTGGATGGATATAAATGGGGGGGAGGCTGTCTTTAGCAGAGCTTCTGAATACCTGTTTTCTACCCCCTATGGAAGTCTCTCTGCTACTCAAAAGACACATTATCTCCCATTTACTGTTTAAAGTGGAACCCAGAGCTAAACGGCTGCTGACACACAAAAGAAGAAGAAGGAATAGACCACTGCCAGAGGCCGATTGGCTGATTGATTACGTTCCTGTGCGTTATATGTATTTATAGACGACTGCCTAATACACCATATTTCCCAAGACCTTAAGCTAAATAAGGCGACAGCTCCCATTGGCTTACATTTTTATGAGACACTTTTCAGTTCTGCGCTGTCCAAACCATTTACAGAAAGAAAGTCGTTTTTTGGAACAACTTTGGCTGGCAGTCAAACTCGTACAGCTCAACGACCGCTATAATTCACCAGCTCGTGGTTGGTTATTGTGGCTTGTCATAAATTCAAGGCCGAACTCCAGCGTCAGACATGCCAGTGTACGTCTATGAATAAATCAATATTTCTCAGAGAGTCTGTAGGCTGCAGTTTAAGTTTGAGTGGTTGTGCCTCTGGCCACAGCCAGACCGACCGACTTTGGGATATTAATGTGGAGGTCAGCGGACAGAACCGAGTTGAAGCGTGGCTTTGCACTGGTGCAGACTCAAAATAACCTCCTCAGCTTAGTTTAATTTCAGCTAGCAGTTTGCAAATGCCAGAGAAATGGCCACACATCAGAGGTAGAGGGGGAAATAGGACACAGACCCATATAGAGAGGGGAGAAGGCAGCCACCGAAATGTCTAAATAATTCATATTCAATACATTTGTGGGGAAACCGGAGAGAAATAACTCATGTATGGCTTCCAGATAAATATTTGAGCAACGCCTTGTTTGATTTCAATGCTTGCCGTATTTGAAGTACTGTTCATGGCCGGCCAGATTGTGGACTTAGATGGTCTGAGGGTTCATATGTTCTCTCCAAATATGACAGCAGAGGATTCACCATATACCCTTTTTACACCGAAATGTGTGCGTAAATGCAGGATTTTTAAATGCGGGCAAACCCGCCAAAATAGGCGATTAACCGCCGTTCCCATTGCCAGTAGACAAGTTTGCCTGTCACTTTTTTTCCTGATGAAAACAGGGTTAGTAAACAGGAGAAAGCAGCATGGAGGCCAGTGACAATGTTACGGTGGTTGTAGCCCATAGACGATGTAAAAATAAGGTGCAGCTGGTTTTAACAGCACCGTGCTGGGCACGTGACCGGTGGGCTTTACGGTGTTTTTGTGCTGTGAAAGACGTCACAGTGTGACCACATAGTCACACAGCTGATGGGCTGTTAGCCTAGCATGCTGATACTAAATAAACATATGGATGAGACCATATGTTTACGGAGACCCGCAGATGGAAACAGATGAATGAGTTGCGCCGGAAAAGGGGTGAAAATTAGCGTGTCCACCCGGGTGTCCTGTTTCCATCCGAGCTGGATAAATACCCTTAAATAAATAATGTGGACTAGAGCTGACAAAAACAAGTAGCTGCAAATTTCCTGAGCAATATAGTGCTTTCAATTGAAATTGTAATTATTTTCTCTATAATGACACTCCAGGCTTGTATTGGTGATCCACATAGTAACACATTTCTGTGTGACTACAAAGTCATAGTTTCCACCTGGAAAGGATCAGATGAAATGATACCATTGCTTGCCGTGTCAAGTTAACCCCGGTTCTTCCAGATGTATCTTTTTCAGTCAATGAAACAACAGTCAACTTTGCTGAGAACGTTTTAACGTGATGTAGCCAATTTTCATTTTGACCTTTGGACAAGTTGCTTACAGCATAACCTGGAGCCGGCCTATATCTCCAAACCATCAGTCTTGATATTTGTTTGAAGTTCAAACAAATAAAAAGTAAAAAGTTCAAGTTCTAAATGCAGGGCTACTAAAATGTCGCCATGGACACCATGTCCTGATCATGTTCTGACTGCGTGCCAATCATATGCATGGCAAACAATTTTACAGTCTTACCCTGTATAATAGAACTTAAACTTTTAATTTGATAGCCAAAAAACATTTTATTATGAAATTATATATAGTATTTTTGAACATCATCTTACCTTGAGGGAGAGCAGGATTTAGGATCGATGACAGAGCACATGAGGAAATCCTTCTGCTGCATCAGTGTCTGTCTCCTTCAAAGAGGGCACTGCAATACGTTGGTCTTTTTTTTTACAAAACCCTTATTAAAACCGAATACAATGACATGAAGCCATTAGGAACAAACTGATTTAGAGACGCATGGACATTTCACCCCTCCTCTACGGGTCCCTGTAGGCTATATTGCCTTTTAAATTATGTGGAGCAGCGCGTGCTTTCCAGGTGACTTATTTATTGGGTGTCTGAGTGTTTTCTTTCAACTGTGTCAACTGTGCCGCGTGTGCATGCAATGTAAGTGTTCATGTCAGAGTTTCCAGGACTGCCGGGACTCAGGACAGCTCACGTAGCCAGCTATCACCTACGCCACTTTTAGACTGAAAACAAGCTTTAAACGTGTGCAGATTTTGACAGTGCACATATTTTACACATGGTGAAAAAACACAAATTCTAGTCAGTCAGATTAATTTGATATATCGTCCAGCCCTGGCATGAACCTTAATTGGCTGCAGCTGATGTATTCTGCCACCTGCAACACCTTTCATTTCAATGGTCAGCGCCAGCTGAAAATTAGATGCCTGCGAAAGACTTTGTACGTTGTTGTTGTCCTTTGCTTATCATTTGAGGAGAGAGAAGGATTTGATTAGAGATTCATTAACGTCCGAGCTTAGCAAATCGTTGTATTTCATTCAGCCTGGAACTGGATGCAAAACCGAACCAATTCAATGCTTTTCATATTTAGTAAGATAATGCACGATGGCACACTAAACATTCCTCAGCATTTTTCCTCTCTATGTGTAGAGGAATTTCATTGGGGCTTTAAGTTTATTGATAACAGCTAATGACAAACTCTGTGCCAGTGCACCAAGGCCCCCATGGCCCTCTAATTGTACCCATTCTGTCACCCTCAACATATTTTCAACCCCCATTAAACAGATCGATATGATCATTTCAATCACAACATCGTTGTGAAGGTTAGTGAATTCTTGCCTTGAAAGGGTTTGTATTTTCTTCAACCTCAGCCATGTCAAAGTACAGTTATACATCTGTGTGTTGAAGGGGGGTCCAACAAAACATTTCCACCAGAACCCCTTTCAAGTACGCCACAACGCCTGTCAATTCAGGGCTATACCCTTCATTGTGTACCACTTTCAGCAAATTTGTATATGACAAATAGCGCTCAAGGCCTCTGAGCCTAACTTAATGGGAATACCACGGCTGGTTTTTGCCCAGCAGGCAGTCAGCGCTACACTTTATGAAAGTAGCAGACGTGTTTGCTCTTCTAAAACAGGAAGCCCACAGCCTTTCTGTCAGCCCTGTCCCATGTGACAGACAGCCTGTCAGCAACTGGCTTTGGTGCCACATCTGGGAAAGTTATTCCCCATCTCCCCATAGTTATCCCTCAGCTCTCCCACACTGCCAAAACACCCTCAGACAAATCTTAGTAGTCTTGGCCCTGACTGAAGGTTTGGGCAGAGCGGATCACCTTGCCATCACCGCAATGACCAAATGAGAATGCCATGGTGGTGTGCAATCAGATTCATTTTCAAACTTGCAGTCTTCAGCCCCAACCGATGCTGCCTCAAGTATCATCACTTGAGGACATTTATCAGGCTTCATGCAAAAGGCTTTATGCAAATTCTTTTCATATGCAGTGGTACTCTCCAACACCTGGAAACAAATCTGTACAATTCTTTAAGCGTGGGACAGAATCAATCAAGATATCATGATACACAGTGGTTCTGCATGAACGTGCTCAAAGTGTGCCGTTCATTGAACGTGCTCACGTTTTTGGTGAACGGTGAACTGAACGTATCCATTTGCAGCTAATGAACGTGAATGCGAGCGGCGTTCAATCCCGCGAGAGTTAACGACGTTCGTGCACTGTGTTTTATGGTGAGATCTGGTGTTTTGGGTCACAGAATCTGATGGGTCACAGATTTTTTTTAAATGACCAGGGGCGTTGTAGTGGGGGTCCAAGTAGGACTTGGACTTGGACATGGACCCCCAATGGGTCGAGGGCCCTTGAAAAGCCTGGAATGAAAAGTTGTTTTTGTGCTGTGGAATTTAGGGGTGAGTGATATGGCCATAAAATAATATCACGATATTTAATCGCATTTCTGCGATAACGATATTCTTGACGATATGACAATATCCTGGAAAAAAAAAAGATTTGTGTCTATTGGGGGAAAAAAAATGTCAATAGACAAATATATATATAAATTTTTTTTTCAGGCTTTTGTCATATTGTCTAGATAGATATATATATATATAGTGAGACTAACGTTTTTCAATCACTCCAAGATCGATACCTAAATAGTTATGTGTTTTTCCCCAGTATATTGAGAAAAGAGGGTTGGAAGGTGGTGAGATGTCAGGCTGTGCGGACTTCAGCACATATACATTAGACCGGCACATGGCTGGGATAGAAAACTGAACATTCAGTAGCTGGACATGTCCTGTGACCTGTGTTTGGGCTACAATTTTGACAAGTTTGTATAAATTCCTTTTGTATTAAACATGCCTTTGTTTTATAGACATGTCTAATAATGATTTTGTGACCTTGCCTGAGCCTCAGCGGTCGTGATACTTTGAGAAATGAAGGTCGATTGGATCGGTCAGCGTCTCGTTCCTTCAGTCTTCCCCCGTTCCAACACAGCGGCCAGACATCGCTTAACCGGACATCTACGTATTTGAATCAGCAGGTAGTGTTAGGCTAAGTGTAAATAACCAACCTGTTGAAAACCAACCGTGATCTGGGCTGAGATCGTTGGTGTTCACTGCTGCTGCTGTACTGTAGCCTGAGCTGTAACATTAGCTATCCATTAGCAGTAGGCCAAACTGTCACCAGCATCATTTGGCTATTGGCCACTCATTCGTTCATATTCAAATCTCACTGTGAAAGCTTTGTTTAATAGTATGGTTGTTTCTAGTTTCGCTGTAGTTCCTCATGGTAACATATGTGAAAGCACTATTCTTTCCCCCAAAAGGGGGCGTGGCCTTGGCGCTTGATAATGTGTTTTCCGGTCAGATGAATACCGGATTATTACTCGTTTATATGTGGGATGAACAGTTCATTAGTGCCTGCCCTAATAACCACTGCAGATGATTGTGTACAGTTGTTGGCTCAATGATTTGAGACATGGAGAGTCATGGAGCAAGAGAGGAAGGGGGCCCATGGAGACTGCTAATGTCTAGGGCCCAGAAATTGATCCTAAACCCCCAGAAATTGATGCTAAAGCCCTGGAAACGGCAGATGGAGCTAAAGCTCCCGACCAGTCTTGGAAAATATCTGCGAGGGAACGATGATCAAAAGAAATCATTAACAAAGGGTAAGACAAGCCACCAGTTGCAAAATTCCTCCACCCAAGTCAAACTCACATCATTTTGTAAAGGAAAAAAATGGAAGAAATGAACGTGAACTAGTTCCTGTTTTTGTACTGTGAATTTAGTTAATTTTAATCTTTGTGCACTGGACCTTGAGTTAGCACTTGTTCGCGATATTCACTTGTACCAATATTGCCATATACATATATATATATATATTAGTGGTAAATTTAATTTGCATCGATTGAAAATTAACAGTAAATGTCCTACAATAAAAAGGAAGTGTATTTGAGCCAAATTACTATATTTCCAAGGAGAGTAACTTCTAATCGAGACCAGACTAAAGAGCATTCATTCTCTGCAAGTAGCTAACGGCCATGAGGTGTAAAAAGACACAAATTACCCTTAAAATGCATTCTTAGTCAATCCTGACTTAGATATCTGTACTGCAAACACTTTACCTCTGAGGTCTGTGCACTTTTATTTCCTTGCATGGCTCACATAACCCCCTGCAGTCCAATGGAAAGCATCAGAAAGATTGAAATTACCCCCCTGATTTCAGTATTTACGCTATCGTTCCTCTCTTCTGCACTCTCTCCAGGCTCTCTGCAGCCTGGATGAATCAAGTTGATTGATGTCTGTGTTGTGTCTGAGATGCTCTCCTGACTCCCTTTCCATATGCTCGACACAACCGAAGAAATCTGCCAGCAATGTGCGCGTACTTACAGAGGCATAGAAGTGAAGCCGGAGGAGGGGGGGGGGGTTCAGACGATTTAGACATGTTTTATCATCGCTAAGGTCAGAGACCGGCTGCTCAGAGCCTTGTCAAAGTAGTTTTAACATGCTAGGATTGGTGTGACTGGTTTGGTTGTTATGATTGTTTGGAATATGGAGCTGCTTTCCTGTCAGAAAGGCTGTCAGAAAACAATTTATTGCTCGACAAATTCCTTGTGCAGAGAATTCAAAGCGTGTTCGAGGCATATTCCTCCCCTGAAGCGCACATATCTATGCCATCTGTCAATATCCACATTTAAACCAACTGGTGTAAACGGCCATGAAAGCTCTGTTTCTGTTTAAGTGATTGGATTCTTTGGGACATTCACAGTGTTATGTCAAAGGGCCCTGACATACCAAGCTGGCATTTTAGCCTCGCATTTAGCAATAGCACCCAATATTCCCATGTACGCAGTTTTAACAGAACATGCTGACAATATATCAGCAACACTTGAAGAACATGATGGCAGAAATACGAACACATATCCTTCAAAATAAAAGTCTGTGCTTTGAACCCGATATGATTCTGACAGAACGCATCAGCATCACTCTACTGCATTCACCCCCACTGTTTAGCGTTATATAATGGTCACGACTCACATCAATGAAGCATACAGTACAGATAAAAGAAACAAAAGAGGGAAAAAATTTCATGTACAGCTTCTACAGGTACAACTATGTAATTCCTTCACTACAAACCAAATGAACTTGTAGCCCAGGACTTTCCCCAATATCCATTCCACATGTGGAAATCATGTTGAAACCCTCACCATCAACTTGCTGTTCTCCTCCTAAATCACTGAGACCTCCAGATATGTCCAACGGGAATGGCTGATCAACCTCGTCGTCAGCTTGGGACTCAAAGGTCCGACCGATCCAACCCGCCCACAGTGTCTTGACCCTGGCTAGCTCTGGTGACCGAAAATTCAGCTTCCGATTGGACTCCCCTCAAGAAGACAGCAGCAGGAAATTGACAGGCATGGTTAGATTCCTTTGGACCGTTTTAACCCGGCCTTTGACAGAATTTAAATGTGTGAAGTTCGTCATTCTTACCCTCAACCAAAAATATTGCACTCTCCCAACGATCGGCTAATTTCTTCTTTCCCCCAGGAATCAGGAATCTTGTTTTAGTCAACCACACTTGCGAAATCGTTACAATATAAAACATATAATATTAAATGTTTATTTCTTGAAATGCCCCTATGTACCTCGTTGTGTTGGGAAAACCAATAGGAACGTAAAGATCATAGGGCAGTTAGTGGTGTTAAGTTCCTATTCAGATACTTGTATGGACTTAAGCGTGTAGAGATAGTAAACTCCAGGAGACTTCTCCTTCAAAACTCTCACACAAGTGAAATTAAATTGAATTATACTCAAAAATAAATTGTGAGGTCCCTGATAACAATACAAGACAGTTAAGAGAAGGAAATAATAACAGCAACCAACCTTTCAAATATCAATTGATCTCTCACATGGTATAATTTGAGATTGGTTTTAATATGCACATCGCACAAAAACTCACACTGGGGCTGAACATGAACAAATGTACTCTACCGGTCAGAGTTTGAGTGTACCTGGTTCATTCATTGTCCATTTAAAGCAGTCGGCCGATGGTAATGAACTCGAAAGGCCGCTGTTCGATGTTACTTTTGGCACCGATGTAGCTCCGCACAAGCACCAGCTACAAGTGGGTGGAAATGTCAGTCTTGGCGTCTGCTTGAATGGCGATAAAATCAGCGCTCTTTACTTCCTCCAGAATGTAATCCTCTAGCGCTGACAGCATGCAGTCCATCAGCTCGTTTTGTACCGTCGTTGACTGCCTTTAAAAACGGTAACTTCGCTGTCTTAGGTGCTCCTCCAGCATGCTGGCTAGGGAGTCAACAGAATCCACCAATCGACCAATCCACCAATCCCCTGAATCCACCAATCCACCAATCCCCTGAAAATGCCAGGGTTGTCCGAGGAGTCAGTCTTGTCATGCCCTTGCAAGGCCAACCCAATAAGCCCCACAAAACTTCACACAATTGATTACTTTAGATAAAATGTGAATGTTATTACCCACCTACTCATTGAGTTTCCACGTCCTGTGGCCGTCGTCCAGCTGCGTAGCGATGTTCACTCCGCCTAATGTGGCTAACATTTGCTTGGGAGAATTACCCACGTGGACGCTGGTGTTCTCATGTTTCCTTACTTTCTCAGACAAGTGCTTCATATCCCTGCCGTAACTGTCCATGCTGGGTCTGTCCCCGTAAAAAAGCAAAATAAGGCATTAGCATGACTGCATCCAGCCAGCCAGGCCTCTCTGCTGTATCAGCTTCGAGAGAAGCCTCACATACACTGCTTTCCTTTTTCGCTAGCTTGCTGTCTGATTGCGACGTCACGTTGATCTGGACGATAAAATAATTGCCCTTTTTGGGATTAGATTTGAGGATGCTGATTGGTTAAAGTTTATGTGATACGTTCATATCTTTGGCTAAAGTGCTACACAGACATGCAGACAGATGGGGGGCACGTGGAGGAAAAGCATATATGTTGCACAGATGATTTTCAATCATATTTTACTGGGTGCAATCCATATTTCAAATGCACAAATATTGATAGTTTGTTTAATTTATTATGGTTATTATTAGAAATGGGTTTTTTTGTGGCTCAGGGGCTCAGAGAGGGCGGCCCAGCCGCCGCTGCTCAGCTCCTTCCCAAGAGACTGAACATACCTTTCAGCATCTACAGTCTCTCTTTCTAAGAGAACACTCCCGAACATCACGTCGACAGGCAAGCGAGGAGTGTGACCAAACATCAGAAAGAAGGGAGCGAATCGTGTGGCTTCATGGGCAGTTATTCACAGAAGTGAGTGTGTTTATCGTCTGAGGCCATTTTGTTTTTGACCGCCGTGGTGAACCTGCCTAGGCTGCGGTTAAAGAGTTCAGCCTGGCCATTACCCATGGGGTGGTATGGTGCGGTGTGAGACGTTTCGACACTTGCCAGCTGTAGGAGCTCAGCTATGAGTGAACTCTCAAAATTAGCTCCGTGGTCCGAGTGAAGGCGTGCCAGGAATCCATACACAGAAAAGACATTATTCCACAGCAGACGAGCAACCGTTAGCAGTTTGGTTTGGCCAGGGACAGACACAGGCTAGCCCTTCATTTCAAAACCGGGCACCACCCTTTTATAAAAGGGAAAATTGATAGCCAAGTATAATAATACTATAAAACAATTAATTCGCCCCTCTTTGTCTTTCAAGTCCAATGTTTTTTCAAAATTTAAACTGTTTAAAATAGCAACTCCTTCCATGCGGCCCGATTTATATGAGGAGGCAAACAGCTTAGTAAATCCCTTTCCTTTTAATTTTTCATGTTCGTTATAATCCAAATGGGTTTCCTGCAGATATACTATATGGGCCTTGGGACTACGTTTGATCGGATTAGTTAGCCCATTGACATTAAGAGAAATAGATTTGACGTGCCCATTAGCCATAATACCTTATCAAATGAGCAAGTATTAAGTTATACCTCTGAATGCAAACATAACTGGTCTACTCCCTGAGTGAGCAAGAACATATAGAAACAAACCAATGAATGTAATTAACAATAAGAAAGCATATCAGAGATTCCAAGGTAGTAGCCTCTTGTGTATGACGCTGAAAGATGTTGGTCACAGTCTCCCAGTAGGGGAAAGCCTCTCCTACCTGTGGAGTGAGGGCCCCTTTGACTCAGATTAAACTCCTATTAGGCTCTATTGCCTGTTTGTCATTTATTAAGGAGAAGGATACGGGTATAGTTTGTCTCACCACCTAATTAGATATTAATCTCAGTCAGTCCCGTGGCTCTTCTTGAGTGGAGAAGGAGCGTCTCCTAAACACCTGGAGTTTGTCTCTGATGGTTTTTTCGCGATCCTATCCTGTCTCACGCAGCGGTTGCATTCCTTCAGCTTTCCATGCAGACCGGACGAGTTGCTCCGTTGGGATTTCCCTCGGTGTCAGCTTTGTTACCGGCAGTCCTATGTCCTCTGTCGCCTCCTGCGCCGTCTGATACAGCTTCGTCCCATCCTCATAAAACGCCCTCAGTTTAGCGGGGAACGGGGTCTGAAATCTGATAGTTTGCCGTTCAAGCACTCGTTTCGCCTCGGCATAGTCCTTGCGCTTCTGGAGAATAGCTAGAAGATTATCTTGATCAAAGTATATTTCCCTTCCTTCCAATAGCACCCTCTTTTTTGCCCAGGCTTTGCGTAAATCTTCTTCTTTCATCACATAGCGGTTATCGAGCGTGGCTTCACATCTCCGGGCACGGAAGGTTTTGGGCTCTCTCACTGCCAAGGCTCTGAGGAATATCTAGGCTGTCCCGAAGTAGTTTTTCAAAAAAAGTCCCCATTGATGCCCCTTCTGAACCTTCGGGTACATTGTAAAGCCTTATATTCTCCTCTCGAGATCTGCTTTCTTGGTCAATTAGTTTGCTTTCCTGTTGATTCATGATTTTTATCATCTTAGTGAGCGCCTGTGCCCCGTTTTGGACACGGTCTCAACATTGTTAATTCGATTCTCTGCTTCAGTTATCTTCTGATTAGTCCTGGTTAGTTCAGCTCTGAAGAACTCCTCCTGCACCATTGCCAAACCAACGGCTTGACTTGGGTTAGCATTAGCGCTAGCTTCTTCCTCGTGCTCCCGAGCCGCTGAGGTGTTTTCTTCACTCACATTTTCTTCATTCGCACTTTTTTGCTGTGTATCTCTTCTCCTCTTCGCCCTGTATATCCCTTTGCTTATTTATTGAGTAAATCAAAATTTAATACTTTCACAGGACTGAATAATAAGATTGCCGGTAGAGCTATATATCTATACATATATCTGTAATAGTAAATGAAATAGTAAAATAAAATCAACAAAAGTTAAATGTCCATATATTTTATCGATCTTTGAATCTCTGGGGTGTCTTTTGTGTCTGGAGTGCCTGTTCTACCTTATTACCAACTATGATCAATGAATTTGTTGTGTAAATGCATAGTTACATTTCCTGTTTGATTAGCTGTTCAAAAGGTTGAGTGGGGACAGAATGAGGTTATCATAACATCATAGGCTAATAAATAACATTAAGTAACTTTAGGCATGTTTAATTGAGTAATATAATGACAGGAACTCAGTTTAAAATATTATTTGAAATATGTCATTAGAGTTGAAAGCACGAACTTACACTAATGAAACTGTATCCCACATTACCGTACATGCTTTTCCAGATTACCACGACTGTCTGAAAAATACTGTTGTCAAAACAGAACATGGTGAGCTATACTCTGTACAAGATCAGATTAATTTCTTCACACAAACAGTTCTTGTTTGCAGAGTTCTTTATCAAAATCAGCATGTTGAAAATAACTTTGCATTATTATCACATTAATTAAACATGGTATATCAGTTAATGCACATTTGACTCATATCACTGTAAACAGAAATCTTGTATCAGCAGAAATGTTTCTCGGCCTTCTGAGTTCGCAGCATCGTGGGATTTTGGCTCGCATACTGGGATGTCCAGGTCAGTTGTGAAATGGGGCAATTGTGAATTTCCCTTTGATGTCATCCCATTCCTGCATCATAGTGTGGCTGGATCAGATTATTTTTACTCCAAGCTGGCCCGTCGTAAATCGAGAGACTTTCCATTATTCAA
>CM022471.1:26660387-26712827 GCA_011952105.1 Coreoperca whiteheadi
CTGGCCAACCATCGGGAGCAATTTAGGGTCCAGTGTCTTGCCCGTCGACACTTTGACATGGGGACGGGATGAGGTGGGGATCAACCCGCCAACCCTGTGATCAGTGGGCGACCCGCTCTACCTCCTGAGCCACAGCCGCCCGATCATCAAGGATGATCAAAGGCCTCAGGAAGCGTTGAGGGAATAGTTTGACAGTTGGGGAAAGGCGCTTGTTTGCTTTCTTTCCGAGAGTAAGATAAGGAGATGGATGTGAATTCATCTCACGTCTGTGCATTAAGTGTTGAGCCGGAGCCGCTAGGCAATTAGCCCAAGGACTGGAAACCGCGAGCCTGTATCCAGAGTTCAAAAATACTCTGCTGGGAGGCGTATTTTCCTTTGGACAAGGCTAGGCTAGCTGAAAGTGAATAAGCGTATTTCCCAAAATGTTGAACTGTTCCTTTACGGCTCAAGTAAAAGTGTAATATACTGTGTAAAATAAAGAAAACTATATATAGAAAACGGTGTTTGTGTCTGGCAGCAAAAGCCCAACAGTTCCTATAAAATTACAGTAAGATGCTGTACATGATTCAATAAGGAATTACTGTAAAATGGCAGCTTTCCCCTGTATATATTCTCTGTAATTTCACGGCCATAGTTTAGTAGGGTTACAGATTTTCATTGTTAGAAGATTTCTCTAAAATGTAATCAAAGCAAGGACATATTGCATAAATACATTTAAAGTCCATAATTTGAAGCTTGATAACTTTTAAATAACAGCAGAATTATGTTATTTTATAGAATATTCACTTTACAACATCCACCGGTCAAAGTACACACATCTGTACACGCACACACGCACACACATCTGCACACACACACACATCTGCACACGCACACACATCTGCACATGCTGAAGTCCAATGAAACAGGGGACTTTGTTGAAATGTTTGTTGAAAAAAAGAAAATAAAATCACTCAACTCTCATTGGCTACCCGCCAATGTGGCGGGTAGATTGACAGCGTTACCCGCCAATTGCGAAATTCGCCCGCATTTGGCGCGTGGTCGGCCGGTAATTTCAGGCCCTGGCGGTTCGGCTTGTTTATTGTAGGTGTTGGTAGCAGGTTTAGAGGCCTTCAGCACAGGGGTTGGTGGCTCCCATTTCAAACATGGCTCCAGCCAATTTCACTGTCCAGTGGGTTCTCCACTGTCTCCTCCACAGTGTCCTCCACAGTGTCTTCCACGGACTCATCCTCTTCTGACACCCCCGCTGTCTCCTCCACAGTGTCCTCCTCTGACCTGGCTACCTTTTTAGGGAGCTGATCCTTCAGAGCGAAGCAGGAAAGAATGCTCATTTGCCTCTTCCCTGACATCTTTGAAATAATTAATACTGCATCGTCTGGATAAAATACAATGACGTCTGTCTCATTTTCTCAAAATAACGTAATTTAAATACGCGAATGTTCGTTTTGTATTAGCCCAAATATTTGAATACAGTATTTTGGGAAAATGCCCATCCCTACTAGCTAGGCTAGTTCACATAACGTACTCTGGTCAAACTGTTAACTAACCTACCAGCTGCCTGGACACAGATATTCCCCAGCAATGATGAGATGACGTGGGGTACTCACAGGGTATGGTCCCATGGGATCACGATCAGTCTGTAGCCAGATGTGAATCCGTGTGACTGGCAGCGAGCATCTGCATCAGTGAGCGAGCCCGTGAATCACAGAATGTGTCGTTGGAATCAGAACGTAAACGTTGTTGTGGCGGGAATATCTAAATCTTACCCGGACACAGCAGTTCTATTTTCTGATTGGCTGTTCGGTAGCTGAGCAGTAACTACTGAGCCTGTATGAGCCACCCGATTGGTTGACGTGGGCGGCGCAAAGAAGCGGGCAGCTCTTCAGTTGTTCAGATGCAACATGGCTGGTGTGTGTGGTCTAAGTGAACTCAACTGCCAATTCAGTTGGACTGGTATATAGACTGAGTAAGTGAGAGGGCAGTTACCTTTTCACATGGGGGGCACAGGTGTGAAGGATGTCGCCCGTCGAAGCGATCCCTGCTGCTTTACCCGCTCCACGCTTGAATATCCACCGCGTCCGCGTCTTCTAGCGTCGTAGAACGCCGAGCGAACGGCTCTCTGTTTCTCTGCAGTAGACCGCACAGGAGGAGGCGGCGCGAGGGGAGACTGTCCACTCGTTAATCACTCGTGCATGGCGTCGTTCTGAAAATGTGAAATGGGTCACTGGGGCCGCGGTCCGTGAAAAGATCACAGACTGAATTGGACGTGACTGAATTTCGATGACTGATATGCCCCTTTTCTCCGCTCTGTCATTGTAACTCTAAAACAGGCATAATAAGCAGTATATATCATCTCCTTGATGGCCAATTCATAAAAAAAAAATCTTGAATCACAGTATGTGTAAGTTACAGCACTAACACTAACATTCCAGCCTTCGAACTGCATCGGTTTGGTTATTCCATTTTCTAACGTTGTGTGAACACAATCAAAAAAAAACAACCTACCTTGGTCACGTCCCTTCGGGTGTAGGGATCTCCTGAAGACATGTGGGAACCCAGCGGAATATGTTCCTGATGACTGGGTCGAACTGACGTTATCAGGGGCAGAAGTGACAGAAACCGAAACAATTGGTGAAGCATTTGGTGAAGATACTGGCTCCACCAGAAGACGCGCCGAACTCCGGGGCGCCCTGGCGGCTCAGCTGTTAGAGCGCGCGCACCGTGCACAAGGCGGAGTCCGCGCCGTAGTGGCCCGGGTTCGAATCCGGCCCTTTGCCGCATGTCGTCCCCTCCCTCTCGCCCACATTTCCTGTCTCTCTTCAGCTGTTCCTCTCAAATAATGGCATAAAGGCCCAAAAGAATCAGAAGAAAAGACGACTTGAAAAACGCAAACTGAGCCAAACTCTCCTGCATGCCTTCATCCGAGCCAGCGCTTGGCTGTGATAGTGCATGAAGCATTGGCATGAAACGTAGATTTTCATTTTCATGTTTTTACCACAACATGTTGTCTGTGCTTTGTTGTGTTCAAATGTGTTTCTGTGTTTGGCTTTCAATGTTTAAATGTAGTTATGTGTGCCACAACGAAATGCGGTTGCCTCGACTTGTCACTGTCAAAGATGTCATTTTTCCTTATCCACTGGTTGTTGTATATTTAGGCTGTGTTTGTGGCAGACGTTTGTCCGGGTGACAAGGGAAGGTTGCTTTGGAGAAAGGGACCTCTTTATTTCTCCACTCTCTGTCCTCTCTTTCCCCCATGTATGGGTCTCCTACACTCTGGTGTGGTGCACCACTTCCTACACCTCCTCCCTCCTCCCCTTTGTGCTCCTCCTGCGCTCCTCTTCAGCCCACGCGCCTGCCGTCCAAGAGGAGAAGGGGGCTTGCTTCCGTTTGGTCAGCTCAGGGAGGCAGTGTTTGCACCCAGTGTCTGCCCAGCTGAGCAAACAGCTCTGCTGCTGCAGTGTGGGCAAAGCCTGGGGCCCTCGTTGCGACAAATGCCCCCCTCCAGGAACAGGTAAGGCCCCCAGCCATGTCAGACATTTATCCTGTCTCAATCAGAACTACGGACCCCAAAACCTTCTGCCCTCAGCTTTCTTTTCTCACTTGTATGGAGAGAATATCATGCCAAACACCATTTGACAATCTTGCAGTTTAGTTTGGCCTTGCAAATCAGCAAAGGTTTATACCTCAACACAACTCAGTTGTGCCCAGCGGGCTGGTGTCCTGCAACACGCTGCTCCTCCTTGAGGTTAACAAGCCTCAGTAGCGGAGGAAATGAGTACCAGTTTTCTAGAGTGTGTGAAGTACTTCTTAGGCACGCTTGTGGCGCGGCTCCAGAGATGATCCAGACTGAAACATCTCAGCAGCTATTGGATGGCCATCGCCATGAAAATGAATCACCTGACGATTGCTAACGAAATTGTGAAACATGTCAACATCTACTAGATGGATTGGCACAAAATATTCTACAGGTTCCCAAATGATGTATCCTAATGACTTTGGTGATCCCCTGACTTTTCGTCTAGATTCCCCGCGAGGTTGACATTTGTCGTTTTGAGTGAAATATTTTAACGCCATCGTCAGGTCAAAATTGTAATTTGTCCAATACTTTGGTTAATGACCAAATTAGGGATGTTCCTAATGACGCATTTCCCTGTCGATAAAACGGAAAATTTAAATTTGGACTAGTTGACTATCCTAAAACAATCAGAAAAAAAGTCATGTCGCCAAACAACGTCAAGTTGGTTCGCCGTGTGTGGCTAACGTTAGCAGTGCTAGCATCAGCAGCCTGCTCTCCTTGCAGGTTAACGCCAGTTTACTCTGACACAGCCTACATACAACCTTATTTTCATTTTCTAGATCAAAATACTGCCAAATTGCGAGGGTTTTACGAGATGTCATCTTTGTCCCTCTTTCGCTGGTTTGCATCCGGGTATTAGATACAACAGGTAACTGGCGTTGTACATTAATAAAATATAAATTTGTTTACCCGACTAGTATATCTGGTGCTGAGTAAGTGAGGGTAGCAAAGTTTAATTGACTAGTCGACTAATCACGCACATCCCTAAACCAAATACCTGCAAAACTAATGACGCTCCTATCAGCCCCAGGTGTTCTGTTTGTTTCGTGCTAATTATCAAATGTTAGCATGCTAACACACGATAAACATTACCTGTTAATCATCAGCATGTTGGCTTAGTCATTGCGAGCATGTTAAAGCTCTGACGTTAGCATTTAGCTCAAAGCACCGCTGTGCCCAAGTACAGCCCCACAGAGCCGCCAGCGTGGCGGTAGACCCGAACTAGAAGCTTGCCTGGTTCACGCCACTTCTTCACAATGTACGTTTATGAAGGATCGTTGTAACAGTAGTGGAGACGAGATGTCCTGAGGCAAAGTCTGAAAATCAGGACACTTGCCACGGGCCAACACGAGTTGGATGGTCAACCCAATTTCCAATGTAATGAGTACCAATGGCCACTTTAGCGCCGCCTCAAACATCCACAGTGTAACATGTTGTGGATCTGTTGATGTTTGAGTTTGAGTTTGGTTGGCTAGTAGCCCTGCCTGTCAGAACTCCTAAATTGAGACTTCCTAAACTAGACAAACCAGCTGTAAAACTTTTTTTTTATGTAGAAGTAACTACTGCAGAGTGGCCTTTAATGATTTGAAAAGGCATTACAGCCTTTTACATTTGACGATAAGCAGGGCCACATGAAACTGCTGTTTATGTGAATGATTTTTGGTATGGCGATTCCTTCATATGGTAAATGCTCTGTCTTGTGATTATACTGTGGTAATTAAGTATTAAGGAGTGCTATTTTACAGGGAATGTGAATTTGATTAGAATTATGGAAAGGCACTATATAGAAAGAGTTATTCTCAGAATTAAGAGAAGTTTTTCACGATAGGACTTCTTTCATAATGACAACTCACAACTTATTTTAAAGTCAGGTTGACGTATCCATGAAAATCTATGTGTTTGAAACCTGCTGAACGTTTAGTATAACACAGTTTAAACTGAGAAAGCATTATGTAATGTAAACTTGAATTGTATTAAAGTCAGCATTGAGCTACATGAAGCCTTTCTTGCAAACTGAAACCATTCTGTTTTTAATACAATTTATAACAACAACAATTGGACTTCGTCTTTAAGAATTGTAAACTTGAATAAAAGACTAAAATTTGTGTCACATTATTTTATCCCTGATGCTTTCTGTCTGCGTAGGTTTCACAGCTTGGCTAAGTAGTGGCTTGTAGAGTTGCTTTTGGGTTACGTTAGCAAAGCCGTCTGCAGTAGCTGTTATCACACCCACTTTAGCTACTTTCCTGTTTATCTTTATTTTATTTCCACACAACTCATTATGTCAGCACAGTTTAGTCGGGCAATTATTGTTAGTTTTGGCCAGTTCCGGTAGTTGTATCCATAAAGGTCAGTTCAGACCAAAGATTCACGATGAGACGAAACTGTTGTAGAACGTCGCGGGGAAAAGTTGCAGTGGCGTAAACTGGCCTGTCTCAGCTCAACTCAAGCAGGCTGACGGCATCGCGTGTGACTCAGCTTGTCACCAGTGGCTGGTATTAGAACGGAAGGCATGTCACTTGTTTTCCGCAGCCAAGGAGCTCGTAGTGAAGTCAGCTGGTCAAGTCAGTAAACTGCTTGCTGGCCGAAATGGCAGAGTTTTGGACGGAGGAAAATCAGCTAGTTTGAGGAACAAACTGCATGACACAAGCTTTACATTTTTTTTATGTTTTCGCCGTTTCATCAATACTTGCATCTGTAGCAAGTAACTCAATATCACTATCCTCATTCATATTTTAAGACACTACCAAATACTGTATATCCAGCTACAAAACAAGCCTATTAGAACGGAAGTACAGAGGGTTGTTGCTAGGGAGACCATACGCTGTCTCGTCTAGTCGCGTTGGTGTAAACTGGCAGGTTTCAGTACGTTGCAAGTTTCAACTTCTCTGGTCTCAACTGGGCTTAAAGGACCTGTGCACATACACAATGTATTTTAAATAGATTGGTTGTGGCAGGCACATGTCACCTTTAAACCTCATGTTTTGTCAGCAGTATATTGTGTGGCGATGTGCGATGAGGTGTAGGTGGAATATAATACGCTACCTATTAGCCCTGGGTCCATTTTGTAGTGTTCATTACAAGAGATGTTATTTTCCTTTTTCCATAGAAAATCCAGCAAGTCTGTCCTCAAAAAACCTTAGCAGTGTGGATAGTATGGCGTATGGAAAGATTAAGAGCATGCCACTGAGAGTAGTAGTGGTAGGAATACTGGAGGGGTAGAAATACTACTACTACTACTACAAGTAGTAAGCTAGTAGTTTACAGTGATCATTGTCATAGATAGTGTTTGGAGCAATTTTACAAACTCCCTACCACTCATTAATACCCTCTGTTCTGTCATTCTCCACTGACCGTTGCATCTGTTGAAGCCTGGCCAAGCTAACATTAAACTAGCAGTTTAAACGGCTCTGAACTACATTCTTGGCCGTCTGTGAAGATGGACTCTCAGGGGGACTGAAGTCAATGTCACTGATTTAAATACCGGCCAGTATTGACATAAAAATGGGACTTACATAATGTAAGTTTACTACGACTGTCAGATATTATATGTAGGCATGAAAATTGCTGCAAAGTGTTGGTTTAGACAGGGGCAGAGTTAGAGGAATACCAGAGAAATCTGACAGAGCTGTTAGAGTGGTGGAAGTATCAGCGTCCGCAGGGTTTCAATCATAAACGGTATTTAAAAAATGGACGTTTGGGCACCCTTGTAGCTCACCTTGTAGACTGCGCGCCCAATGTATCAAGGCTGCGTCCTTACCGCAGCAGCCTGGGTTCAGTTCCAGCCTGCTGCCCTTGCTGCATGTCCTCCCCTGTCTCTCCCCTGCCTTTCTTGTCTCTCTCCAGCTATCCCTATCACTCAATAATGCAGAAATGCCAAAAAAATAATCTTGAAAAAAAATGGACGTAGTGTCTAGGACGTCACGCCATAGGTTTCTGAAGAGGCGTTGTGAAGCTCAAAGTGGGCGACTCCCACCGGAGGCGGGCCGAATGAAGCCTGGTTGATGAAACCACCTAGTGGCAAGCCACCTGAGAAGGCACCCACCTGTCATTTACAGCGGCCATGTCCTTAATTACGCACAACTTTAAGCCTTAATATAATTTAAACGGGTGAGTTATTTATAAAAAACACCCCCCCTCCCATAGAGTTGTCATGAACTGTCAAGCCAGTGGAAAGCAGATATAGACCCATAATCTACAAGGAGGTGTTCTGCTAGTCACTGACTGCAAAATATGAGTTTCATCAGTTTTATTATTAGTTTGAAAATGGAGCTCGACTTATAGGTAAACTGACTGATATTACTGGTCAATATGAACCTATCATAGATATGTCTGTATTGGCACATATGTCAGCAGAAAAGCAACAAGAAATTGCAGTACAGAAATGCCAAATATTGTGAAGATGCGGTTTGTCGCCCACAAAGCACTACCCATTAAATTGGAGCTAGGGGACGAAGGCTTGAACATACTGAAGTTGATGTTCAAAAATAGAGAAACATCATCAGCATATAGTTTGATTTTATGTTAGGAAAACCCAGTTATCCCCTTCGCATCCCCATGATGTCTCAGTGAGAGGTTGTAGAACAATGGAACGTATCGGAGCGATTAATGGGCAGCCCTGCCAAATGTTCACTGTGAATCCTTTGAAATGAAAAACTAGCTGAACACTGATGTCTCCAATTCTTTTAGGCTTTCCTGCGGTGCAGCTGAAGTTTGAGGGAGAATGCTTGACACTGTTTCTCTGCTTTTTCTAGAAGCTGGATTTTAAGGACTGTTATACAGCTAAATAAGAGATGTACACTGTTATGTCAATGAGTCCTTCATCATGTCTCCATGGGAATTGACGGTTTTATTGTATTCATTGCATTCATAATTTCGTTATTATTTTCTCTTTTTAAGAGATTGGAGGTGTATTTTTTTTGCGATGCTCATCATCTTTTTAAGATGGAGGTATGAAATGCTGAGTGCACTCATGGAGACAAGCCTGTGTCTTCAGCTTCCTCTAATTTGGAACGTTCAAATCAGAGAATATTCCTAGAATGTGTGCTGGTGTTCCACAAGAGGTTTTGTTCTAGTACCTTACTTTTAGACTTTGTTATGAACTCAAATTATTATATACTAGTTAAAATTAGCATTGTCAGAACCGTTGGAGTGTGTAGCTCTGTAGACTATAATCTCCGACAAACTGTCACACAAAAACTGTTTATAATAGTTACACAGTAAAATAAATGAACAGTATCAACGTGTGTACAATTGAAAAGAATATTTTTTTGCACTTCTTATTCTCACTTGTTTTTTATTTTATTATGTAGCTAAGTTCAAAGAGATCTGTCCCGGCGGAATGGGCTACACTGTTCTACCAAATCCACCTGTCAATAAGCCAGTCACCGTTCACCAGGAGCCCATCGACCCACTACCCCCTCAACCCCTGCCAACACCAGAGAGACCAGTGGAGGCTTTTGGCAAACCAGAAGAGATTATACCAGGTGAGTCTCTAGCACGTGCATTACCAGTGTATGTTCGGTTGGTTTAGTTTAATTTGATATGCGTAGCACAGGTGAAAACTTAGCTTAGCATGGGCAGGATGCTTGCCAACTGTTGAGTGTTTGGTATACAGGTTAGTGAAATCAAATGACAATAATAACTTTTGTGCAGTTTTCTAAGATGTAGGGCTGTCAATTGATTAAAATATTTAATCGCATGATTGTCATGATTTAGGCGCGATTAATCGCAACTTAATCGCACATTTTTATCAGTTCTAAATGTACCTTAAATTAATATTTTTCAAATGTTTTATACTCTAGCCAACATGGGTATGGACAAATATGCGTGCTTTATGCAAATGTCCGTTTATTACTAGTGAAACCATCAGAGCATGAAGACTAGACATGTACCAAAGGTCAGAGATGCTTTTCAAAGAACTTGTTCATATCTCTTAAGCCGAAGCTTAGAAATTCAGAATAAGCAGTGATTTCTCTCCTTTTAAGAATAGAAATAAAGGCAGTTTTCACACTGGCAGTTAGGTCAGAACGGGGCACAGTTCGTCATGCGAAAGCTGTCCTGTGGACCTGGGAGCGCACCAGGGTACCGAACCCGAGACTACCTGGAGGAGCTGCTCTGAGTTCGGTTGCACTCGAACTGTGCTGCGATTCACGCGAACGGTGTGAGAAACACCGACTCTTGTTCAGAAAAATAACCTGCGCATTCGTTTTAGCCGATTGTAACGTATAGTTCAATAAAAGACATCAGTGGTGACGGTGTTAAGGATTTACCTCGGATATGAGCGAGAGCCAGCTCGCAGTGTATTCTGCAATCTCCTCAGAGTCCCTTTACAAGCATGCAACAAAAAGCCCCCTTCATCCAATATATTGACCCGCCTTCTGTTTTCTATTAGACCCTGTGGACGTTTGTGATTATGTAAGATGCACACAAATGAACGAGGGTTCAACAGAATGGCGTTGACCAGCGCTGCGGGGGAAACCGAGAACTATCGCCCGTTAATAAAATTAGTGCCGTTAAATGAATTTGCGTTAACGCGTTCATTTTGACAGCCCTAATAAGATCAAAACAATGGCAGACCCATATTTATCCATTGAGAAACTTGTCATAGTCAGGGTCGCGATAGCAACAGGGTGAGCCAAGCAGCCCAAACATCTTTTTTTTTTTACATAGTCACTTCTTCCAGCGTCTCCTGGGTATCCCCGAGAATTCCTAATCCAGCTGGGAAAAGTAGTCCCTCCAGCCCAAAAAATTTAGAAAGTGAAAGTGTCCAGGAGGCAGACCATTTGCCGAACCACATCTATTGGTTCATCATGTGGTTCATTTACAGGCTTGACTTATTCCTCCTAATTATTTAAAGGAGGCCATTATATTACTTGGTGGACCAGACTGCAAAAGCTCCGTGTCCTTTGGTCTTCAGTCTAGACTTTTGAACTGACATTAGAACTTTGTCGGTATATCTGGAATGTTAAAACTTAAATATCCTTCGAGGCCAACTCATCAATAAAACATGCAAGCGGTACGCTGCCAATAGAAAGACTGGGCGCAATATTCTCTTTCCTATTTTAATGACGTACAGCATTTTATTCAAGCTGTAGATGAGATGCGGGCTTCACTTTGAATTACAATAGTCCCTAGTTGAGGAAATTCGTGAAGTTTATTACTTCATTTGACAGGGACAGTGCCTATTAATAACATTTCTGAAAATATGCCAGAGTTAGCCAGAAAGGCTAATTTTCATCTTTAGTCTTGGTTGGTTGAAAAAGTCACTGAACTCATACCAACAACTTTGTAATAATGTTAATTGTACTTAACAATATTACTATTCTTAAATGTTTTCCTGACCTTGTAGGCCTACACATTGTTTATCATTATTATTGCTTTTAGTATTATCTCTTCTTCTAATGTTGCTTCACTTGGAAACACAGTACAGTGGTCTCCGTGGGTTTCCCCTGTAGAAACACCTTCAGTAGACGGCGGGCAGCACACCCCCAGTTTGGAGAAGCAAGCAGGAGTTGGTACCAGCGCGGAAGCTAAGCAATGCACTTCTGTGGACCAAACGAAATCAAATATTTTGCAAAAGAAACAATAAAACAATATATCCGTACGTTTCACAGAAATGCAACAGTATGACCATGGATGAGTTTTAGAAAACTGAAACAATATAATTGGTACACAGATATGTCATGTGCAGTGTGTGGCAGGCGGATCGATTATAATTATAGGGTATAAGTGATTTAAGTGAAGTGAAAGTCACTGGTAGCCATGATGATATTTTCCTCTTCACATTGCTTAGCAAATGAAAGATGGGTTCCCCCAATCTGGGTGATGGACAAACAGGGTGGCGAGTTTTGCTGTTTTTGAGCGAGGATAATAACCACAAGGATTTCAGGACCTGCTTGGTTTTATCTCGCACATAAATTTGGACTTGGTGTAGACATACCTTTAAACAAAAATAGTTTGATACTTTTTCTGTCAATTGATTAATTGTCAGTTGGAGGCACGGCGCCATCACCTCTTCAACTGGACATCAACTTGCCCCCCAGTCTAATTCTGTTAATGAGAGAATATATCTTGCAACAGTTCGATTCTCGATTCATCGGGCAGTGACTGAACTTAATATGCTGTCAAGGAAATTCAGATTTATTAATAAGGGATTGCATTTAGCAAGCGAAGAAGGAGACATTAGTAATGCTTTTTTGTACTTCTCTTTAATGAATGATGAAGAAGTAACAAATGGCACTTTTCCACTACACAGCACCAGCTCGCCTCAACTCGCCTCGACTCGACTCGGTTTGGTTTTCCACTGTGTGAAAGTTGCACCTGCACCTGCTTCCAGGTACTCTTTTTCGTACCAGGTTCCGAACGAGCTGAGGCGGTACTAAAATGTCACGTGAAAACACGGCAGGCTGCTGATTGGTCAGAGAGAATCGTCACTATTCACTGCGTCATCATTGCAAGCGCCAGGCGGAGTTTCCTGCATAACCCCGCCATGTTTAAACAGTTTGGCCAGAGATGGCGTGATGCACCCGTTACTGTTACGGCGACTCGGGAGAACACGCCGCGCTCAAACGAAACGACGTTTGTCTTCTTGCTGCGAGAAACTGCCACGTCCCGACGATCAAAAACAGCACACACTCGATTTCCTCCATTGTCCCGCGGGCGTGTGGGGCGGCAGATTCCTGCGGCGTCGCTATGACGACCAGGTACTATTGTGGAGGTACTTTCTGCAATGGAAAACGGAGCGAAAAGCGAGCCGAGGCGAGGCGAGGCGAGGCGAGCTGCTGCTGGTGATGGAAAAGCGCCAAAAGTGTAACAAATGGTCCCCACTCGCTCGTGTTGGAGGTCAGCCAGGGAACATTGCCTACACTACGGTGGCCCAGAGAGCTCAGCGCAACATAAGAAAACACATGCACATAGGCAAAACATAACCAAATTCAGAAAACGTGCAGCATTTAGAAAACACTGCAAATGCAAACAACACAACCAAAGACACAAACGTGCTGCAAGCGGCGCCGACGGCAACGCAAACGGTTTTTCCTGAGAACGCTAAGAAGTGATGAACGCGGCTCGGCCACGCTTGTTGTCGCCATAGTTTGTGACTCATGAAGTTATTGAAGTCGGGTCTGTGTTTCATCTGTTCGTTCAATGCAGGAAACAGAGTGTGTTTTTCTGGCTTTTGTAGGCTTTAAATAAGGAATATGACTCTGCGGTTTCTTGTTTTTGTCTTGAAATCGGTATTCTAAGAAAACCAGAACCAAAACAACCAAGTTGTATGATTGGCTGGCCTACCTGCCTGTCTGCGGGGAGTGGCTTTGGTGGGAAGCCCTCTCAGGAGAGGAGGGTTTTTTTTTTTTTTGGTTCGATACATTCAAAATCCAGCTGTGTCTGACCAGTTTCTCCAACGTTACCTACCCTAGCATTAAACCCCACCGGTGAAATCATTTTCCGTCGTAACGCTCTTGTTCCCCTATTTGACTCTTTGATTTGACACGCTCACATTGTACGGCGGAATCTAGTGGCCATGTCCATCAAAGCAGCCTTATTAGTAATCTAATACCTGTAAGATAAGTACTGCATGGCTTGGTGAGAGAGTACAGTGACCAACCCATGGGCGTCGTTCCAAAACCTTTGGTGAATCAGGTCTATTATATGCGAATAGGCGGCATCCTGGTCACACATGATCACACACTAGAGGGGGTTATGTGAATGACACGAGGTAGCTGTCTGCATGGGGATTATTTCAGGAGGACGCAAGTAAATACAACACTAAATGGCACTGCTTAACAAACCGGCATCCCACACACAAAGGCAACATACAAGTAGAACGTCCCCTCCCCCTCAAAAAACGTGATACTGTGTGATGGGTAACGTTTCAAAAGTCGAAGCTGAGGTTCTCTCTTTATCACTACGCTGCTCGGCCTACTGCAGCCTATACCTCGGCATATTTCTGGTCCAATAATGCCTTTGTGGTTATCATGCAGGCTACAGGCGGTCTGTCAGCACTGGTGCTAGGATAGTAAAGGTTAGCATCTGTCAAACTCTACGTGTCCTCCGGAAATATGGGATGGAATTCCACTTTTTTGCTCTGCAATGTGCGTGCAGCAGTTCCTTTCAGTGAACAAAAGTCAGGAATCCACAACAAATCTGAAAATAATCTCAAACAGAAATTAGACTAGTTTTTTTTTGGTGTTGGTTTTTGTGTTATACTTGATTACCCACTTCAATGTGAAAATAGGACAAAGTGTGTGGTCAAGTGTGTTCAAGGCATGTTAATCACTTTTTAGTGTCCCCTGGAAGATGTTTTCTTAATTTGCGTGGGTTTTGTCTATTTGCATGTGTTTTCTTGAGCCCATGGCACGCCAATCGCACCATCTCCAACAAACACAGATACACCCGTTCAAAGACAACTGCCAACATTAGAATGTTGCTTGGCCAGACCGGGCATCAGGCAGGAGCAGCCTTAAGTCCAAGCTGGGCCGGCATGGCTCCTGTCCCAGCTGTCGTTCCTCTCCTCCGAGGCGGTCACAGCAGCCGCCGTGGGGCCTGCCCGGTCCGGTTGATCCGGCTCGAGGTCCGCTGCCCTTTCATCCAAACCCCTGGCTTCCTTTTCCGATGACAAAGATGATGTATCCGTGTCATAGGTAATATGTGTTGCAGCAATGAAGCTGAAAAATGAAAACAAAAACAACAGATAAAAAACAAGAATGTTGGTTGAAGGAGCTACAGGCCGCAGCATCTGTGTGCTGCCACAGTCAGACTCTTCCAGTCGATTTGAACCATTTAGGGTTAGCCCTTTAAATCAAATCCAATCAGACATCATTCACTGTTGTTTCAGCAACAGATTAAAACAAAAGTGTGGCGAAGTTGCAGTGCGTCGAGCTCTCAGGGCCAGCGTGCTACGCTGAGGGATGACCAGCAAATTACAGCTCCAAAGTAACACTAGAAAGCCAGATCTTAAAAGAAACAGCCCTCAGGTGATATTTGTTTGTAGAGGACAAGGATTAAAGTGCTTTGGCACACATTCATTCAAACACAGCCCAGCCCACAGCCCTGCAGAGGAGGGAGAGGGAGGGGGACATAAACTTGGCTGAGAGAGGGAGTGGAGCTTCACCCTCTCCTGTTATTATTCAGGACATGCTTGGCAGCCACCAAGGGAAGGAGAAACTTTGGCTGGCTGAAGCCAGACTTTGAGTCCAAATTACTGCTAAGCTTCTCTGGAGCAGAGGAGCACAGAGTTTTCCAGGCACACAGGACAGGCCTAAAAAACAATTGGACAGAAATCCGCCACCCAAAACCTGCGTAGATTAGAGTCTGGATACCACCAGAGTAATACTGTGGCGCCTGGCAGCTGTACACATTGGCATTTTGGCAGAAACTATGCTGGGTGGGAGGAAGAGGAGGGAGTTTTTTATATATCCCTCATTTTGTTATATATAAGACCTAAGAATGTGGTCTGCAATGTTAATGACCTTTCACAGCATGGAAACCAGGGTCTCCATGTGCACCCGAGATAGTTACATACACTATATTATGTTAAAAACTTACGTTTAAAAATGTTTTGTTTCTTTTTTTTGTCTGTGGTCAGTAGCAACAACTGCACCAGATCAGGTAGGTTGGGCGCTTAAAGAGTGAAAATGTTGAGTCAGTTTGCATGCACAGAGATCCCCCTCTCAGCCGCTGAGGAATCACCTTTGCATGACGTCAGCAACGTTGCTGCATGACTTTGAGCTGGTCGGCACTACGCAGTGAGTCAATGTGCACATCTTCAATGTGCATATGTGCCGAACATAGACAGAAATCCTTCACACTGTCCCCCAAAAACCAATCCAGACAGAAGTCTCTGCAGAAGGGGCAGCCACCTTTTTGCTTTCTGGCTTGCTCGCTGAGCCGTTCATTTTTGCTCTGTTTTTCAACTGCAGCCAGTCGCCATGCAAGCTGAATGCTACTCTGCTCCCCAGCCCAACGCCTGTATTGCATGACAGGAGCCGTGTGCAAAGCAGAAATAATTACATGTGGCCTGAGCGAAATGCATACGGTGCTCTGTTGACCTTGTTATCCCTTGTATCAATGTGTGTGTCTTGTCGTTGAAGGAGCTGGTAGTTCCTGTGGTTAGCAATAGGCCCGTAGTTGAACCTATCCTGCCCCAGCTATCTCCGGGTGTATCCACTGTCAAGATCGACGCAGCATTCCCAGGTGTCTGCTTCACTACCCTTTAAACTCTGTACTCACTTTCAACTATAGTTTGTTGGGTCCACTAGCATTGGACGTAGAAGTTATTGTTATATAAGAAGAGTTTCTTTTTTTTAATTATGCCATTTGTATTCCTCTTGTAGTGTTTTATCATTTCAAGCCAAAATCATATGTTCTTCAGAACAGTGGCGCTCCTTTAGTGATGGCGCTGCCAAATTTCTGGAGGTTCTGTGATGTACATGTATTACGTTCTTGTCCTCAGTGTTAGAGCCAGAATGAAATTCATATGGTCATGGATTTATATAACTTATATGATTGTGAATTATCACGCATACCAGTGCAAACTAACACTAAACTTTATTCTAAAAAGAGAAAGTCCACCGTGTCTGTCATCCATCGCCTAACTGGTCCGCCAGCCACAAGGGAGGCGTATGCCGTTAATGTGCATTACGCGCATCAATGTCTGCAGTGCATGCAGCAACGTGCACAAGATGTGCACGCAGGGGCTTCACAGGCCAAAGGACAAAATGGGCAGTAAAAAGCATAGTAACAAAGTAATAAACATGCACAAAGTAATATGGGGACAGTTTAAAGGACTCTTTTAGCTTGCCTATGTATATCTGTTAACACCTGATAGTCAAGTTTCGATTTGACTTCAAATTCCACGTTCCTCAATAACGTCACACAACAGACAACATTCATGGGTTGTTACTTTTTTTCTTACTAGCTTGTAGTTAACGATGTACAGTGGTAATGGGGCACTTTCTTAGGTTGACCTGCTTGCTATGAAACACAATCCCTGTTTGTCTCCAGAACAACCTGCAGTTGTTGATTCATCAGATGTCTGTTGATAATGCCATCTTTTGTTAAACTTCATCCTGAAAGTGCTCCCCTGGGAGATAAAGATGTGGAAACAGATAAGGTCATTGGACGGCGTGCTTGGCCGTGACATGTCCCGTTATCCTTCTGGAAGTCAGTACCTAGATTGCCACAAAATTTGACAGGGATGTTCGAGGTCCTCCGAGTATGACACTGAATCATTTTGGTGAGCCCCTGACCTTTTTGTTCAGCACTTTCGATCAGGAAAAGTTGGGCAAACGAATCTCCAAACCCTCTGAAAAAGCCACCTTGGACTATATGAGCTTTTTTGTTTTGTTTTTTTTAGAGGCGAGAATTGATCGTCACAGTGAAAGTAGACCTGACAAGAGCTAAATAAACAGGCTGATGACTGTATGGCATTCATAGGTGACAAACACGTATCAGCGTTGTCACGTTTGTGGAGAAAACCACACCATTTACTGTTTCCAAGGCAGGTTTAAAGAGAAGCTAAGTGGCCGATGTAACTACGGTGGAATCTGTACATACAGCAGTGCATTGTCTGCATAACAGTGAATATTTATACTGTGGTTTATTTAAACCAAAAATATGGTTGTACTGCCTACTTAGACCATTCGAGATTTAATCAGTCATCAAAGTGACATGTTTGGTTGGCAAATAAATGTGCAGAATTATTTAAATGTATACTGGATGGAATGAATGCCTCTAACTGTGTGTTTTTTGGTTGGGTAGAGGTTGTTGAGAGGAGCTCTCCACCTGCACCGGTGGAGATCCTCCCATCTAATGCAGGCCAGGACATCGCTCCCACCCAGTCAGCTGGTAAGACTAAAACATTCTTTTCTTTTTTTTCCTCATCCGTTGCGGTCTGTTCCCGTCCATTGTTAGAGCTCTTTTCCAAGTTAGTGAACAGGTGAAGCACAGCTGACAGATCGCTGGTTGCTAATAGAACTGCCCTTGGCACGTACCTGACGACCTCAGTTCAGTATTGATCGAATATTGCTTAGTATTGATCTTCTCATTAAGGCTTGGTCACACAGAAAGAAGCACTGTGGAATTCATCCACACATCCCTCAAAGCTCAGACTGTCAAAACCGTTTGATGCAAATTCATGTGTCAAAGTTGACCAAGGTTGAACTTGATGCGAAAGATTGGCAGTGGATTTATGTTGCCCCCCCCCCCAAGCGGAGTGTGAAGTCATGGCGAGAAGTCAGTTTAAATTGAGGAAAACAAGGCGACTGGTTGGCTTTGATAAAATGTCAAGAGAGGATCAATACATGAGACTCATATGAATTCAATTAAACTGTTCAGATTACTGCATTGCAGTCACCCTTCCAGTCGCTTGAGGCTAATTTGTGGTACACGTTGTGAACTTGTGGTGCTTTTATATTAAGCAGTGCACTTGTGGTACATTAATAGCATGTTGTGCTTCCTCATGGCTCTTTATAGTATCTGTGGGACCCATTATTAGTTCTAAAACTGCCGCTGTATTAATACTCTCCTCTCTCTGTGTCTCTCTTCATGCCCAGAGGTGGATGAGTGCCAGATCAACCCTTATATTTGTGGCCAGGGGATTTGTTACAACACGGCTGAGGGTTACACCTGCCACTGTGATGAGGGATTCCGCCTGGATGACGCCCAAACCACCTGTGTAGGTGAGGAGTCTAGTGGTTATTGAGGCCAAAGGTCATCCTGTGCATGTCCATGTCGGCAGGTCAGCCTAACTGATAACAAGCTTTGTATGCAGGGGGAGCAGAGCTGCTGGATTTTACTGAAGCCCAGAGCAGTGTTCGGATGCAACAGATACGTGAAATAATTTTTGGGCTGTGTACAAAAGACACATTGGTTCTGCTCGCCAACTTATAAAATGTTCCTCCAGAGCTTCTGATATACATTCTTGAAGTCACACAACTCAGGATAAACCCATGGGCGGTTTGCATTGGACATTGGACCTTGTTCAGACTGCCAGCCCAAACCCGTTTTTTTGCATATCCAGATTGTTTCTAGATTGATTTTAGAAAGTCCTCCAATCGGATCCAAGCCACATTTGGTGGAGGTTTGAAACGCGGTCCCGATTGGACTTCTACAGATGCGTCCCAGTCTGGACGCTCAAATTGGACTTCAAAGTGGCATTAGCGTCACTCGCAAAGCGACAAGACGACGGGAGTGCATCTGAGCAGCTGAGCAGAATCCCTGCTGCTGCTGGCAGAGCTGATTTATCCATAATGAAAATAATCATTAGTTGCAGTCCGATACGAAATATTTAAAATGTTGGATGGATGTTAGCACCTTCGGCTACATAAAGGGGTTAAGCATTGGCTTCCGTCCAATTGTAAACTGATGTTGTCCTCGTTGTGTGCTCTGGTGTGTATGTCCAGATGTAGATGATTGTTTGGAAAGCCCGTCTTTATGCGTTGGTGGTCTCTGCAAGAACACAGAGGGCAGTTTCCTGTGTGTTTGTCCGCGGGGATTCCTCGTCGATGAAGGGGGGACCAGTTGTGTTGGTAAGTGCTCACAACTCATGCTGCCGAAGCAGATTTTGATGCTTCTTTGAAAGACACACACACACACACACACGTAACATGCTGTATGTAACAACCAACAGTCGCAGCAGAAAGGGATGTAATGAATTTGGTCAATCTAAATCTAAAAAGGACTGCTAAACATTTCATGGAATCACATGGTTGACAAGTGTCACATGACTAAACTATGGATATCTTAATGGTTTCAGATTGTTTGTGTAAATGGCGTTTGTTCCAAACTGAAAACTTCCGCCACTTTGCCCATCACGTCGGAAATGAAAACCAGCATCACTCAAATACATTTAGCAGACGCTTTTGTCCAAAGCGACTTCACAAACCGAAGGCGCAGCTTCGGGAGCATTTTGGGGTTCAGTATCTTCCTCAAGGATACTTTGACGCATGGCTGGGGGATCGAACCGCTGGCCTTCCGATTGGCAGGCGACCGCTCTGCCACCAAGCCAAAGCCACCCCACAATCGTACCCCAAAATACCTGACCTACAACAGGAAACGATCGAGACTAAAGGCCTAAAGCCTTGCTACGATTGTCCCTGCTCCCTGTACTGTTCATTACACACTACCAGGAAAGTGGCGGATGGAACAAACTATTTTCTCATAATTTTGCCTATTATTCTTTATCGTTTCCATGAAAAACCTTTTTTAATTGAGTCAAAAGACACAAAGAAATAGAAAATAAATGCATGAAGAACTCAAATTTGCATTAATGAGTTGCCAGACTCAGACCTATCACTGCCGTCAGCCCTGAAACATATTGGCAAACATAAAGCCCCAACAGCAGCAGCAGCGAATTGAACATAATATTTGGTGCTAAAGGAAATATCTTAGGGTCATTGTAAGTAAAACGGTGCGCTCAGATTACATAGATTCCGATTGAATATGATGCAGATTTTCGTCTTGCAAATTTGACATTTCACTGTCCGTGTCCACTGAAAATATTTGGACTCATCCTCTGGCCATGAATATCCACAGTGGATTTCATGGAAATAGGGCTATTAGGTTTCAAAATACCCAAAGTGTTGGTCATATTGAAATTCTGACCTTCCAGTGGTGCCTAACAGAACAAAAGCTTTAGAACCCTCCCCCGGGGATCACAAACTGAACACCCAGACCAAATGATTTGGCAATCAGGCAGTCGTCGTTGACATACTGTATCATTTTCTGGACTCGAGTGTTGGATGGCTGTATGGGCAGACTGACAGAATCAGTGCTGCTGCTAGAAGGGCATGAAAATGTTTCAGCACACACGGGCACATTTCGTGGAAAAACGCCATCAAGCATTAGGACAAGTATGCTCTGCCGAGCCACAGCCTCTGGCACTGGTCAGCACTTGGTCAAACATGAGCTCTGCGCGCTAACAAGTGCATACTAATAGAATTATAAGTCAGTGGAATTTTGGACGAGACCAGTGACCACACTGTTACCAGCGTCTGCACCACCCTCCTCGCTGCTTCATCCCCCTTATTGGGATATAAAAATGAGGCACGCTGTCATTACGTGGTTTCCTGTCATTTCAACGCAGCTTTCCCCACCCACCAAAATGATTCTGCATTAGGGCGGTGAGGGCAAACGGTCTTTATGGTTATTTCCCCAGAGCTGCAATAAAATCGCTTCCCCTCAGCTGTGGAGGATGAGGGATCCGATTATGACTTCCCTGCGAGGTTTTTATGGATGTGGATATGCAATCAAGGTATCTATTAATAAGATAAATACAAAAACAAGCTCAAGAAGAAGAGTTCTGGGACACATTTTGGAATCCTAAAAAAGTCATTGCACTGTGGTGCAGAGTCAACCAACCAGACTTTCCTACCATACATATTTGACTCCTGAACCTGTTTTCCCTGGTGCTATTATTATATACAGCTGAAGTACTTAATTTAAAAGGTTGAAAACCACCATTCAACCAAAGCGCCAACACTACATGGCGCGCTGCGGTGGCGCGACACGTCCGCCACAGCTCGTCCAGAATAACCCACCGAGGCTGCTACGCTGACCACGGAAGCCGCGCGCATCACCCTGGTCACCTCTATTTTTATTTCTTTTCCCCTCCAACAGGTAAAAACTACATGGATCTGTGTGAAAAAAACAAACAAAATTAGCGTAAAATGACAGCCATCGAAGTTGCGGGCCGGACAGCTGAACAATGAGCAGAAAGTCAGTGTACGGTAAAGGGCTGTAGAGCCGAGGCCCGTCCCCCCCCCCCCCGACACATTCTTCTTGCTTGTTGTCACAGCCTAGCTCCTATGCTAGCATGTTCACCATAACAACATGTGAGAATGTGTCAGGCTTGTTCCGCTGTCCCCAAGGGGCCAAAAACCGTAGTTTTAAGAGCCTAACACCAATCTTTCTCCAACCATGTCTTACAGGGTATCATCAAGACCTGGCCTATGTATGATAGCACTGTATTCGACAGCTTTATGCATACTGTACATATATAGGATTGTTTTTGTGTCTTTCACAGATATTGATGAATGTGCAAACAGGTCAGTCTGTCCTTCTGGAATCTGCTTCAACGAGCCAGGGGGCTACAACTGTGGCTCCTGTCCTCACGGCTTCTTGGGACAGGGAGGCCAGTGTGTAGGTAGGCCGAACACTGTGTGTGTGTGTGTGTGTGTGTGTGTTTGTGCGAGGAGTATAAATGGCAGTAAGTGAAGCAGACTAGACAACTCCTGGAACAAGCCACGCCCCCACATGAATCTGAACACATTTTATTTTTTACAGATACTGTACCGATAGAAGCTTTGCCTTACTGTCAAAGTGTATCGCATTAGTACTCACGCTGCCTCTTTTGCACAAAAGTACAGCAGACACTGAGTTGTACTTGAAAGTCAGCCTCCAATCTCGGCTATTTGGACTTTTGAATTGAATGTGCCATTTTGGCAATAGTGATATTAAATCCTAACCTCATGGTGCATAATGTCAAGGCACCAGTACATAAAGAAATCAGCCCAGGAAACACATGCAGAACAGGATACCGCACTAATCAAGCAATAAAACCAGCGAACCATTCCAAAACACACAGTATGGGCCCACATTTTCCTGGAAACCAAAGGTGTGCCCATCTCCCCTCTTTCAGTAGTCTGCTGCCCCTGTGTCCCATGTGACGCAGGGTTAGCTGTGAGCTTTTCACTGTTCACACAGCATGCAGGGCAAGCCAAGCCACAGTGGGGTGGCAGTGAGTGGTGGTGGTGGCGAGAGGAAATAATTAGGCCATGCAAAAGTCCTTTATAGAAGTTAACAAGCCAGCTCCCAGATGTTCACATGACACTGCCAAACTCTGTGAAATGTCACATCTCCTAGACTGTGTGTGTGTGTGCGGCGTGCGGTGAGATTTAGCTACTTCTTACACACTTCTTACTGAAGACCTCCTCATTCACCCATTCTAAAGAGGTGAGTGTATGTCCTGTTGCAGTGTTTGCTAACATAAATACAGACTTTCGAGCCGAGCCTTTTCCTAACACCAGAAAACCACACATGTAGTTTATACTGAAGAACAGGCATCAGTGGAAACGCACCACCTTTTCTTGCTCATGTAAGGTCTATGCTTAGATCTCCGAACAGGGCAACGTCACTAAGGGCAGGTTCAATGCAGTGGTGTAGCCGTGTCTTGGTAGGTGGGCATACTGTGCCTTCTACCCCACCAAACTCAATAGTGAAAAGCTTCAGTTTTAATGATCCAGTAACGTAATCTATAACAGTGAAACACTCACGTGGATCATTTCTCTGAATTATAATGTTTTTGATACTTTAAGTACATTCTGCTGACGTTTTCGGTGCACAGCTTTCATTTATAATGGAGTATTTTGATATTGTTATCTAACATTATGTCCGCCTCATCGTTTCCCTCGGGGCATGCTTCCCCCTCTAGCTGCTAGCTGTTGTCAGGGTCATCTAGGGATAGGGTCCGATAGCCAGTTCCATTCTGGATCTGGTTCCAAATTGGTGAAATACCCAGATTTGTTAAGCTCCGCGGCCAACAAATCCCTTATCAAATGTAGCATGTTAAAGGTTTATTTGCATTAAACTGATCATATCAAAAGACCTTAATGTTGGTAAGAGGATGGAGCGGGTTTACACTCACGCCCGGCAGAATAAACTCTGCGTTCATATTAAATAAGCGTTTCAATCAGTAAATTCATTTTAAAACGGGGCACCACTCCACTTACATTTTCTCACATGAATAACTAATATCCAGTAACCTCAGGCATGTTCCGCTGACGACACCAAAAGATCAGCTGTAAATGTTCTTGGCAGTATGTCAGAGTGGCAAGCAAGGACTTACCCTACTGAAACTGCATCCCAAATTATCACACATGCTGTCCCAAGTCATTATGGATGTGCTGAGAGAATAGTTTTGTTAATGCAGACGATGAAAATCCGAAGAAGGTGACGACCAGAGATCATGAGATTTTCCTTAAACGACGGTGGTTTCAGGTCTTGTGATGCACGGTCAGGGACAGTAAGGAACTGGCTTAGGTTGTTCACGCTTGGTGAGTTTTTGTAGGTAAATTGAGAGATTGTCATTCAACCTTCCATTAGTGACCTGAGTGCGGCAAAGCTAATGGGACCGAGGAGGTTACCGGAGAACGCTCATCAGCTCTCTGGACTGGCCTAGTTTATGACTGAGGAACCGGCTTTCAGAAAAGTCTAATTGTTTTCATTGATATAGATCCTAAGTGGACCGGGGGTTGGTCATGTTACACAAATGTTTCATCCGCAATCTCCCGTCCTGATACTTCAGGCATCTGCAAAGATGGCGACTGGTGACGTGCAGTAAACACCACAGGTGACGTGAACGGCCTAAAGCAATTAACGTTGTGAGTGCAATAGGATCCCAACTGATACGACTGAAGGGCAGGGCTACAAAAATACAACCCAAGTGGATTTCCTTTAACCAATGATGGCTTTGAGTCATCCTAGGGATTGTGTGGACATATGCTGCAGAGCTTGCCAGAAACTGTGGTGGTCAGAATAACCCTGTAAATATAACCGGCGTAATAACTGCAAGTATCAAGTTCCATTAAAAGAAGTTGTTACCTCATAAACATGCATTAGGTCTGGGCAGCGTTTGCATGAATCCCATTATGGCTTTACCATTCAAGAACCTTTTGGCCTGTTTTACCAAGGTTCCTTTTTTTTCTTTTTGTTCATGCATTGAAACTGGATCAAACCGGAGACATCTCTTTCTGGGTTTATAAATCTTTCAGGCCTCACACAACGCCAGAAGATGTTTTATTCTGATTGGAGCTCATGGCTCTGGATCAACAAATTGTAGCATTTCAACATTTACTTTTCAGTTGATTTTTAGCGCAACAAAAACAAAGTTTAATAATTAAAGACGGCTCAGTATGAACATTGTATATCAATATAATAGTGACCAATAATAATATGCCTCTCCAGTTACTAGGCCTGGTGTTTACCTGAAGTGTTAAGGCCGCGAGCATTTAATTAGATCCGCTCTCATTGTGTTCCAGTCGGACTATAGATCCAAGCTCTGACCGCTTCTATAGTATGTGAGAAGACGTTTCAATCAGTTGTTTACAAATGGTCTTTATAGCAATTAACTTAAATGTTCATTTTTCTAATTTTAGTTAGGAGAAGTTACTGCACATTGTTTAATCTACCGTTCAGCAACTAAAGTGCTGGTCACACGGAGAAATCCATGGCATTCTGTTGATGTGATGTAATTGTTTGTGTTGTTTCAGACATAGATGAGTGCCAGGATCAGCGGGTCTGCGCCAGGGGCCACTGCCAGAACACTGAAGGCTCCTTTATCTGTCAGTGTGGGCTAGGCTTCAGAGTGTCCCCGGGTGGGGGCCATTGTGATGGTAAGATATAAAGTACCATCAGTACTCTATACGCATTTTAAGCAACGTACAAACATTTGAATTATAAACTGTGTTTATTGAGTACTCTTCAAAACAAGAGTTACAAAGGCGTTACGATATAAAAAGAGGCTTGTGATGCCAGTATACTTCTTCCCAGGTGGTTGAATAGCTTCAGAAGCCCCCTCCCAAAGGGGCCAGGGTTTAGACTTCTGTCTCAGCTCTCTGTTTTCATTCTTGACACAACTATCTCTGTCACGAGTGACCGAGCTCCTCACCATGTCTCTAACACCCCTTTTCCACCAAAACGAACCAGGTGCCGGTTCAGAGCCCGTGCTAGAGCCAGTTCGGAGTTAGTTCAAATGACGAGCCTTCTAAGAACCCGTTTGGGTTTCCACTGGGTAAGGAGCCAGCACAGAGCCAGGTCTCACGTGACTGTATGCATCACATCTTTCCCAGGTAGCGCTAGCGCGGCAGCGCCAAACACAAACACCGACAACAATCGCGGGCGTTGCGTTGCTATTTATGTTCGCCGTAGTTTGTACGGACGGAGATTACGAGCGAGAGTAACGGAACGTACAGAACATTTTATTTTTAACAATAACGTGTCAACTTGAGCCTCGGCATGTTGCTAGCCTCCTAGCATCAACGCTGCTGATAAACCATCACATTGCGGTTAAATAAAAATGTATTAAGCGTTGGTGTAAGAAGCAGAAGAGAAAACTGTTGGTCTTGTCGGTCACGGTAACCCCGCCCCCAGCCGCCCAAGTAACCGGTGCTTACTTTTAGCCCAGCAACGAGTTGGTGCTACTTAGGAACCACTTTTCCTGGCTCCGAGCTGCTGCTTCGGCTGTGGAAACACAAAGAACCGATTAGAAACTTGGCTCTGGCTCCGAACCAGCACCGGCCCCGCCTCGGTGGAAAAGGGGTATAAGGGAGCGCCCAGCCACCCTGCGGAGGAAACTCGTTCGCCTGTATCCGGGATCTTGTCCTTTCGGTCGTGACCCAAAGCTCATGACCATAGGTGAGAGTAGGAATGTAGATCGACTGGTAAATTAGCACGACAGACCGGTACATCGACCGCATCACTGCAGAGGATGCACCGATCCGCCCGTCGATCTCCCGCTCCGTCCTTCACCTCACTCGTGAACAAGACCCCACGACACCTAAACTCCTCCACTTGAGGCAGGAGCTCTCCACCAACCTGAAGGGGACAAGCCACCCTTTTCCGGCTGAGAGCCATGGCCTCGGGCTTGGAGGTGCTGATTCTCATCCCCGCCGCTTCGCACTCGGCTGCAAACCGCCTAGAAATCCTGTCCATATAAATAACGAACAGGACCGGCAGTCAGGCAGTCTCACTCTGGTTCTTAAATTCACACCAGTGGCAGTTTTCACACCTACCCAAACGAACTGTACTAAACGGGCAAATGCACCAGATTTTGTTTTGGCACCCTTACATTATTAAGTGCAAATGGCTTCAGTTTAATACATTTTTCTACCTTCCAGGCAATCATTTGGTGTCACCATAATCAATGACATGTATCTATTAGAGAATGCCATTATTTCCCCTGATATATTTGAACGTAAAAAGCCTCCTCCCATAGGACTTATGCGTCTATGTTGCAGATGTGGACGAGTGTTTAGAAGACCCCATGCCCTGTGATGCTGTCGGGGAGTGTGTTAACAACATGGGCTCCTACACCTGTACCTGCCCCGAGGGATACCGCCAGGTCAACGGCACCAGCTGCAGAGGTGAGCGCTGAATCAGGGTTTACATGCGCTCGCCGCCAGACGTGCTTCTGATCCCGGATTTAGACAGTCACCTGTTACAGTGACGCCAGTGTGCGTAGTGCCGCTTAGCTGGATGAACACACGCACGCACGCACACCTCAGTGGATTTCTGTTTCTGTCCTCCCAGATGTCGATGAGTGTGTGGATAAAGCCGAGCCCTGTTTCCCACATGCCGAGTGTGAGAACGTAGAGGGATCCTATCTGTGCGTGTGTGAGAGCGGATTCACTGGCAACCTCGACACGCCCTCCTGTGATGGTAAGATGCGAGTACAAAGATGAGAAACACACACCCACGAGATTGGGGTTTCATTCAATAGAACTTGTTTTCGAAACACATTTTCTATATATTTTATTTAAAAGTCATACATGAGCATGTTTAGGATAAATCCCCTTCCTTTGGTTCTAAGTGAAGAGCTGGTCGCAGATACATCATTTCATTTATTAAAAAGGCTCATGAATTTCGCAAAACAGCCAGACACTGTAGTTTTCAACAAACGTTACTCAAACCGGAGGAAATAGTGCATTTGTTGGGGATTACTATTTTCAGCAGCTGATTAAGCTACCAACTGCCATGGAATCTCAGGCCTAGACCAGGACAAAACTACTATAAAGGGCAGCAAAAGGAGGAGAAAACAAGAATATGGATTACCTACAGAACACTCCTGAGGGGGTAGGCACATATGTATTCAAAGAAAAACTGGACTTAGCGCTGTATATAAAGGAAGTTGAGAAAAGCAGTATTTTCAGTTGGAAAAATGGACCCAAAACAACTACAACCAGATGGATGGAGTCCAGCAATCACCTAACAATCTCAATCATGAACAGAAACAAATTCAAGAAAATGTGACAATCCTTGAGTCAACAGTCAAAAATAATCCGAACCAGAATAGTTATAATACGGCAGCTGGCTCGCAATCACAGATCCAGACTCTGCAGCTCCGGAGGCAGAAATACCCGCTGAAGGCAACAGAAGGAGAGAGGAGCGAGCACAAAACTACAGGAGAGCGAAGATGTTCGAGTTAGTAACGCGCTTTAATGGGATAAGGATGTGTACAGAGGGAGAGGAGGAGAGAGGTGCATCATGGGAGGTCTCCTGGCAGTTTATAGCAGCATAACTAAGGGATGGTTCAGGACTCACCTGGGCCTAACTATGAGCTTTATCGAAGGAAGGTCTTGGGTCTTGTTATGTAGTACGGATATATTGGTTGTAGGAGTACTTCCTAACTACCTTATTGTTGTATTTCTGGTCAATTGTATTTATATTGTATTTCATATCTATGTATTTTATATGTAACTGTATTGTATGTTAACTGATTTTATTCTGGTTTTAATTGCTTAATGGTTTTGAAATGTGCTATATACCGTAAATAAAGCTTGCCTTCTTGTTATTAACTAGAGGTTTTCTGCTGCTGTTAAATATGAGGGTTATTTATATGCTCTCATTATTTGCTGTGTGTCTTGTATTCCGTGTTAGTGGACTGTATTGGACAGCAGGGAGCTGCCCCGAGAGTAGAGCCATTCCCCCAAGTCATGTAAATGTTTCCATTTCCATTTTTAACCTACATTTGGGAATATGAGTTTTCCTGGCTGAACTCCATCAGGATGCTCCAGACCTGTCATTACCTTTTGAAGGACTGAGCTAGAGGAGCCCATACTGTTCTGGCTCTGGTGCTACGGATAAATGGTTCAACATATTCACATTCCTTTTATTGAACACACCCGTACTTTTAAACTGTATTCTAGCTCAATGCTGCTTGAATATCAGCACTGAAGAAAATGTTTCCGTTATGAAATAACATCGTTTCTATCCTAACCTCCGTTCCTCCAAGAAAGAAAGATATGAACGAAATGTCCCATTCGTTCACCCTATATGCTGCTCCGGAGTCTCGGCCTCTGTGCCAGAGCTTTTTTTAAATGCCCTTTCCTGCCTTAAAAAAAGAGCGAGGGGAAGAAAATGAGAGGCAAAGAAACAGACGGAAGCCTTTGAGATGGCTGTCTAGACAAAGAGGGATATTTGCTGCTCTCTGCCTCATGATTTATGCAGCGCGAGTGTGTCTACCTTTTATGAAAACAGTTACGGCTTGTCTTTTTTTTTTTTTTTTTTCCCCCCCTTTTTACACCAGCTGCTACGATCACAGTTGTGAGTGCTGTTTGATCCACTGCATTCACCTTTCATGTCACTTCCTTAATCAGTTTGGGAAATCAAGGAAAACACAGGAGACGTGGGGTGTATCGCTGCGTGCATGAGTGTCTTTCAGTCTGCAAACAAGCAAGCATTTATTTGTTTTCGCAGATGTTCCTACACCGCAGTGCAATTTAAAGGGTTTCACAATGAAGTCATCAACAATAAAATAAGCTGTTAGAGAAACATCTAATACGGGGGCTCGTAATGCGTGTTAGAAAGGAAAGGATGGAACCATTCACGCACAGACAAAGCGTTTGACATTTCTCGGCTTTGTTTGCTTGTTCTCTAGATATCGATGAGTGTGGGCTCAATGAGACAATGTGTGGCCCTCATGGCTTCTGCGAGAACAGACTGGGTTCCTTCCGATGCCTCTGTGACCAGGGCTACCAGGAGTCCCAGGATGGCCAAGGCTGTGTGGGTAAGCGTGGGACTTTTGCTATTACGCTGAAGGCATCGCATTAGATTGTATTGTTGTGTATTCACATGTGAGATGTGGACAATCCGACGCCACACAAACCTAAAATGTAACAGTTTGCAAATAACAGACAGAAACCTGGTAAATGATGCCAGTACATGTATTAAAGGGCAAACAAGCTTCAAAATACAACAGTAAAGCAGTTTCCTTTTCTGATTTACCACGAATGAAGCAGCGTGTCCCTGTTGGATGGATCACCGGAGGTAAACGCCTTCAAAGGGGGAAAGGTTGCTACGTGGCAACGGCTGCGCATGTGGATATTTTATTTTTCGGCACCATCGCAACATGTTTCTGTCTGCACTCTGTATCGACATGTAGCGAATACGAAGCAGCAGCAATTTAATTAGCCTTCTCCGCCATTTAACACGTAGTTCAAGTTACACTGAGCCGTTTCTCTTGATCAGCCACGAGACGACGCACAAATGAGCTTTGTAAGAGAATGAACCTGAAAGGTAGCAAGAGGTTTTATACACGGAACGGATACTGCAAGTGAATGAATGTATGTTCCAGAGACCAAAGGCAACGATTTTCATACGTGAAACATTTATTACACACACAACGAGAAACACACAAACGAATGGATAAATCATAAACCATGAGCAAAGATGGAGACATAAAATTCAATTCACTTTTATTTATACAGCCCAATATCACAAATCATAAGTTTGCCTCAAAGGGCTTCACAATCTGTAACATACGACACCCGCTGTCCTTAGACCCTCGATTCGAATAAGGCCCAAAAACTGCCCAAAAAATACCAAACAGCCCAAACAAAAGCAGATAGAAATTCTTTAGTGTGTTGAGAAAAGCAAACTGGGTTTGCTACCATAGCTAACGGGCAGAAACGCCCTCTAGAAATCAAAAGACCAGTTTATTCAGGTAGAGTACTCAATCCAACTAAAACGTAGTGTACACAGATATGAGTAGTGTGTCATCAGATTTGCCTGTGCAATATTCCACATCTATAATGTAGCAATAAGACAGCAGAAAGAGGTTTGCACCGTAAATCGAGCCCTACAGACAAAAGATCGTCCAGCGAAAGCGAGGCTTACTGTTTAGGGAACCAAAGGCCGCCCACTTGAATCTGGTTCTGTAAAGAGTGCAGTCTAGACCTGCGCTATAAGAAAAGTGTAATGCTATATAAATAACATAAAATTCAATTTAAACGCGGAGGGTGTCTTTATCCTATAGCCATTACACTATGCAGTCAACATTAACTTTCTAATGTTAAGTTAAAGCACAAAGTTTCCCCTTTAACTTCAGCTGCTTCCACATAAGGTGACACTTAATGTAGCACAGCTTCATGTGGCACTTCCACATAGACTGAAACTTTAATCTCTTTCAGCAGTCGCATCTGAACTGCCACCTCAACTTCTTTCAGTGCTTACTGTCATAGAAAGATGTACCCAAAGCACCAAGGTATCAACGCGTAAAGAAATTCAAACTGTTAAAAACAAACGTTTAACAACAATTATGGGACAGTGCAGACACGTCGTACATTTTCTTCACACAATTTGTACTTTTCTAGTCTAATGATAAAAGTCTCAAATAAAGGCCTGGTTTCTCTCTAGCTGAAGTAAATGAAGGGCCCAAATATTATCTGTGAATTTAGGGTATTAGCCTTCCTGTTACCTTTGGCCTTCGCTGTTTCTCTAAGATAATCTTTGAAAGCACCATTGTCAGGTATTGCAGACACACCATCCCAATGAGGACTACATGGAACTTACCCTGAAAGTCAGCGGTTTTCCTCAAGTTTGGTTTGGAATGAGTGTGAGCTGATAGGTGCTGGTGGTTTCCCCAGGATAACTGGGCCCCTGGAGCTCCCATCTAGTCCAATTTCCTCCAGCAGGAAGGACTGTCAGAGCAGACTTTCCCCTGCTGAACCCTGATAGAAAACTTCCCCGCAGTTACACTCTCCCAATGACCAACCCCACCAAAACACACACACACAAAATACAGCACCAGAACTACCAGCCCACTCTTATTCACATATCTCAATACAGTCTGATTCATACACACTTACACACACTTCGCATCTGTCCTTTGGCAGTGCTGCTGGGTCCCGCCCAAGTTCAGTTCAGCCAGCTGCCAAACCAGCATTGTACTGTGGCTAGCACAGATGGACTCACACACACACACACACACACACACAATCCTTGAAAACCAACAGTGGTGGTGTACCACTAACCAGTCAGAATGTGTGTCGTCTCTCTCTCTTCCTTACCCTCTCTCTATCCATCTGCTCTTATCAGCCGACGTTCTGTGGCTCCTGCGCTCCTGTTCCTTACGTTTACGCTGCTTTATTCTCAATTCAATTCAAAGGCTGTATTGGCATGAAGGTTTTGAAAGACCATTTTCGCCAAAGCATCCAAGTGCAAATGGATCAAATATTTGGGCAACCCACGAAAATAAGTAATATTAGCAATGTTAACACAAATAACACAAAACAGATCAAATACATTTCTGATCTTTATTAATGAAAAGAATATGAAAAGCCATAAACCAGGCCTGTCCAGAGAACGGACAACGGAATGCTGAGTGCCAGTTAAGGGTGATCCTAAGCCAGCTTATTAATTCATGCCCTTCGCCAACTTGGCGAAGCGATCTCTGATTTCCATCAAGTTAAAAACCAGGACTCGCCAAACTAAAAGACTAAGGGAACAAAGAAAGTAACTTTTCCATGCAGAATCAAATGTATTGATCAATGTGTTCTATTATGTAAAAATAGGAGTTGTGGACAACTTGACGTTGTCATGCTATTGCTGACAAAGAGCAGTAGACCCTGTCAACAAGAACTGCGCTTTACGTAACGAAATAGTCTGGAGCAGCATTGTCTGCATTAAGAAACCTATTCTTCCAGGACGTAATGACATAGTGATTTGGGACAGCATGTGTGATAATTTGGGGATACAGTTTCAGAAGTGTAACGGGCCGCTCACACCAGACGCGAAGGAGGCGAATAAATTCGCGTGAAGTTGGACGCTTGAACATTTTGAGTTTATTCGCTCCATTCGCGCGTGACGTTCGCTACACAACAGACGCGTTGTCAAACAAGTCAAGTGGATTTTGCCTTCTCTTCAGGTTTCTTTCCTCTTGAGGGGGATTGGCCATTTTTGAACAGTTTTGCTCTTTTCCTTAAACTGCCGCTCTAATATAAAAAAACAAAACAAGACAAGGTCGAAACCTAGTATATGGCTGGAACACGTATAGTTAATGTGCGCCTGAGGACGTGATTGAAGACTGCCCATCCCTCCCTGTCAAACTTTGTTCATGCTTGACACGCGAATAGCTACAAGAAACCCAGAAAGACAAATGAATGAATGATATGAACACATCGATGAGTGATTAATAAACGGATGAGTGAATGACCTTTTGACACCGGATGATGCAGTGAATGGTTAACCTGAGCTTTAATAATTACCAGTGAAATAAACTAGGCACCGTTCAGCAACTGAGAAGTTTTGCAAAGTCAAGGGAGATGGTAATTAGGAATTATGAATCAGCTGAAGTAATTCTCGTCGTTGGGACTCAGGAGCTGCAGCAGAGTGGAGCGGGCGTCTTTAACCTTTGGGAACATAAACGTTTCTGTGTAAGAGCGAAGTCTTTGAGTCTCTTTCCCACCATCTCGCGCTCTCTGTTTCTCCTTCTCCGAGGTTTCTTCATTTCTAAGTTTGTCTCTCAGAAATGGCTCGGGCTCCTTTTCGCTGGCTTCCTTCTCTCAGATTTGTTGGACATCAGCCTTATTCCAACGTGTTCTGTACACCTCTGGAGCTCTGCGGCTCGGTCGAAGAGGGGGCGGGGCTTCTGTGTTCAAGGCGCAAAACGTCCCTCAACTCGCTCCCTCCCCATCTTATCAGAATCATTTCAAAAGAATTAATAATGGCTTAAGTTTGATTCTCCCATGTCTCATCCGTTATTGGAAGACACCACACTTCTATGAATGCAACGAGTTATTATCCACTTATAAGTAATAAACGGACAGTGTTACTTAAATGTCATTCATGGTAATATATGTTACAACATCTGTTATGGCGACACACACCACATATAGGAGATACACACACATATCTGTAACAGTAAATGAAAACCATCAAGTTGGTGAGGGTTCATAAACTGATGAAGTGGCGCAGGATCACCCTTGAACTGGCACTCAACATTCCTCTGTGAGTTCATGAAGGCAAATCGTCAAATGGTCATTCAACTTTCCATTAGTGAGCGCAAGTCCGGCAAACGTCATGGGACACAGGAAGTCAGTGGGGGAAAGCTTATCAGTTCTCTGTTCAGGGCTGTTTATGGCTCGGGGCCAACTTTCAGACAAGTCTTTTTCATTAATAAGGGTACAAAATGTTCATCAAAAGTGATGCCATTGATTCAAATGAGTTAAATATGCATCTGTAGAACATTACAATACAACTGAGAACATGGCTACCTCGAATACTGATACGATCAAATAACTTAAATGACGAAGTGAAGAATTTTTACTGTCAATAAGAATTTTAAATAGCCAGCCAACTCACTTTTAAGTGCTACAAAAACAGGAGATCAAGTCTTGTTGTTCCAAGTACTTGACTTGTCTCTGGGCAGGGATTGTACAACGGCGATAAACTGTGTCCATGAGTAGTTCTGATTTTACAATTAATTACAGTTCTTCCTCGGCACTGAGGAGCTGCGTAGCGCGGCCATGTTTGGGCCATGGCGTTCTTCTGCTAACACTCGTTGACGTCTTGCTTCTTCACAGAATGTGTTGTTTGTGCGATTGATCACTTCCTCATGGTTTTAAATGATTCAGAAGCAAAACTACGAGAATTTGTGAATGATGGTAATTTAAAATTAAAAGGACTGAAGACCCGGTTTCCACCAAAATACCAATGGCCACTGCTTTCCAATGCCTCATTTGAATGAAACTCTTCTCCCTCCTTTGTGCCACGCACTGCACTGGGCATGCGGATACCAGACAGACGTTTAAAGATAAAGCAAATAGTTTTATTTACCGATCTACTGTATATCATTTTAGTATATAATGTTTGTTGTTGTTTGTGAGCAGCAAAAAAGGGAGCTGCGACTAAATCTCGTTTTACACCCCCGTGTCGTAAAACCATAGATAAATCAACCTTGAACCTTGAAATCCGTAGTGCTGCCACAAACGTGAGGCTGTACATTTTGGACATGGAATCTCCAAATTGAAAAAGCATTTGCCCAACCGACATTTTACTCGTTGGAAACGGCTCGGGCCAAACATAAAGGGTCGCTCTGAAACCAAGTACTAAATAGAGCAGTGAAAGAAATTCCTGCTCCAGACTTACTGTAGTTCTCAGGTATACACCGTAGATCAACGGCTGAATGTTTGTAGCTCGTTCAAATGTTGACCCGCTAGATGGCGCTCCGGACTGCTGGCACATTTTGGGAGGACGTGGGGCTAATATGGAGCAGGATGGGGCGAGCGGCCTAATTCAAAAGGACATTTACGCACATGCTCTTCTGTTCCTCCTTCGTAGATGTGAATGAGTGTCAGCTGCTGAGCAGTGTGTGTGGAGAAGCCCAGTGCGTGAACGTCGATGGGTCCTTCCTCTGCGTGTGTCCCAGCGGCCAGGACTACAACGTCATGATCGCCAAGTGTGAGGCCGTTCCCACAGGTGACCCGACAACATCAGTGTACATTGTGCTGGGTTCATTATGCGGTCATTTCTCCGTACAGGTCTGTACATTGAGGCACACGAACTTCATGCAGTAGATAGGGACAGAAGTCCAAATTCATTTCCTTGTTATTGCCAAAGACGACCAGCAAACTGTCTGATGTGAAGAACAATACATCTGCTTTAATCAAGCACACGATGTAAAGCTGCACTCCCAAAAGCTTAAATGACCAGACATGATATGATGTTTTATGCCAACAAAGTAATTTTCTTTCTGGCAGTACCTCATTTAAGAATATATGATCACTGAAGCCAGTGGCATAACAAAGTAGAACAAATCTACGATGCAGTTAAGAATCCTCACTGAGCCCAAGGAATTCTTTTACATGTGAAGTCCTAGTGCATGGAAGATGAGAGGCGAGTGGTTCTCAACCATCTTCATCTAGAAAATGTGCGAGTTTGCTGCCGTGTTGAAATCTGGTCAAACGATTTGTACCTGACCTGAAAGGGGACAAGTGACTATGTTACCCCTCGTTTGAGATGGCCCTTCCATTGCACTAAGACAAAAAAATCGAATGAATTGTCCCGACAGGACAGCAAGTGGAGCCTGAACTCAAATGTGCTCCAGTGGGACCTTCAGGAGAAGGGATCTTTACTGTAAACAGCCCTCAGTTCAGCAAAACGGTTAACATTTCACCAATGCGCTGCCTCCAGTTAGTTTGAAGCCCACGTAGAGAACCTGTCTCTTTAGCTTGTCTCTTCTCTGATGAGAAATGGACTGGCGCCACTGCTACAACTTAAAACCCCGATTGTGTGCAGTTCAGCTGTAAAAAGTTTGGCTTTTTCTCCGCGGCACCATTGCTCATAAGGAAACCACAAGTATGTATGTATGTATGCACAGTAAAGAAGGGCCGGACTCAACGTGGTCTTTGGATCCGGTTGGGTTCTTAAGGTTTGCCCGAGGTTTCCATGAGTGACGACCCCTGAGCTAAACAGATATTTCCCATCTGAGCCTTTGCCGCCCGCCGTGTGTTCATTCTTCTCTCCTCCGTTCATCTTTCAGCGTCCTCAGTGGAGCGTAAGGAGTGCTACTATCGTCTGAACGATGAGAACCTGTGTGAGAGTGTGCTGACCAGCTCTGTCACCCTGCAGGAGTGCTGCTGCACGCTGGGGGCCGGCTGGGGTGATAACTGCGAGGTGCATCCCTGTCCCGTCAATGGCACAGGTGAGTCAGAGGAAGATGTGGACAATAACACACAGACATTCGGGCTCACTACACCCACCCTGGGCTGCAGGGTGGGTGTAGTGAGCCTTAAGACCTTAAGGCCTTAAGACCCACCTTTTATTTATGCTGTCTGTGTTTGATCACTTTTCTGTTTTTTAATCTGTGGCACTTTGAGATTTTTTAAATATAAAGTGCGTTACAAATAAAATGTATTATTATTATTTTGAAGCCAGAGAGCAAAAGCTCCTGTGTTGAGTTCATTCAAAGAAGTGTGCAGCTTGCAGCATCACCACCGATGCAGTTATCTGCTGTGTACAAGGCCCCCCTTCTTTGTGTGTGGACGAGTGAGTTAGCTTGATTTGACTGAATTCAAGTTGAAGTTGAATTTTTCAATGTGACAACGGTGGCCCAAAGTTTATCTCCAGCCGCGGTCGCAGCAACAAGTCCTGTAAGTTAGGGCTGTACCCAAATCAGATTTTTCCAAGTTGACTCTGAGTTGCCAGATCAGGATGCCAGTTGGAGAGGGGTAGCAGTAACATCAGCACTGCTCGCAGCCAAGAAACAGTCCGGCACCTGACCCACCTCAAAGCGCTGAATGCTCATTTTTACACTTTGGTTTGGATTAAAACAAATCCGGTACAACGGGTTGATAACTGAGCTTCAGAGGTGTTTTGTTACCTTAGGACAGAGCCAGGCTAGCGGTTTCCACGCTTTGTGCTAAGCTAAGCTAACTGGCGTTAGCTTCATACAGACAGACATGAGAGTGGTATTAATCCTCACCTTTTCTAACTCTGCCAGAAGGCAAATCCGCTCATTTCTCTAAATGTCCAACGGTTCCTGTAAGACCCGTGTTTGAAGAAAGGGATCCTGGCGCTAAACTGCCTGGATGTCTGATGCTTACTGCCTTTCAGGCATCTGCCCTCCCCGTCACTGTTGGCACTAACCGTTCCCTTTATTGGCTTCAGCTGCGTGACTCAAAAATGGATCATGGAAGTCTGAGCATATCACCCCAGTTGAAACTGCCCTTGATTGGCTCTCAGAGACTGTCCTCTTGTCTCCCCGTCAGTCGGTAAATCATTTTTGGCTGACTCTGTGTTTTTGCAGTACACATTTCTTGATCAAATGTGAGGAAGTGTACCTAATAAAGTGTCCTTACAGTATTGGTACGCAAACACACATCTCTGTGCACGTTGGACGCTGAACCTCCATAACCTCCATGTCTGTCCCCTTTCAGACCAGTTCAATCAGATATGTCCATCTGGAAGAGGTTTCATTCTCCATGGAGACGTGCTGTACGGAGTATCCACAGCTGGCAGCTACAAAGGTAAGACCAAGCTACTTCGACATGACATCAAGGGAAACTTCGGCATCTTTCTACCTGGACCCTGTTTTCCCATGTTTGTGTGTCTAAGTGACTAATGGGGACAACAACTTTTGAAATTGGTCCAGTACTGAGCGAGCGGGCTGGAATGGGATCCATGGAGGCAATACTGCCGTCAATGTACATCCGCTAAAAGCGCTTCTTTTTGTTTGCCACAGACAGGCTCAGACTGTTATTCTAAGTGTCTGACAACATTATGGAAAGGTTCCCTACAGAGATAGAACTGTTTTATAGAACTTTTGGTGACTGCAGGGGGCCGATTTACGGTTCTCACTTACACAGCTGTCTAACAGCAGTTTGGAACGTTGGCGTTCTAACATTACTGTCAGTGAACTGCAGGAGTTATTACACCAGTGTGCAGAGTAATAGTACTACTATATAGTACTACTGTACGTACTATAGTAATTACTATCAGCCGTTGTATTGTTATCAGGCTTTTTTAAACTCCCAAATAGCGATATCAGGAGTGGCCTTGTCCGTCGCGTTATAGCCCGAAATCGGAGTTTGAATCTTGTACACTTTGCCCTGAAAACTCTCACAATGGAACAAAAAAGTGTAGCATCCACGGCGCAGGCAACGCAATTTATCGCATTTTATGACCGTTGTGCAACTCTACACCTGTCAGTGATGACACTAAATGATGATGATCGGTAACTGTCCAAAATCTGAAAAAAGACGCGAACAGACGAGCAACCTGCAGCCTTTTGAGCCTCAACCACGTCTAATGATTTTTTTTCAAACTGATGACACATCGTTGCCTGACAGAAGCCCCCATCCCCCCCCCCCCGTTTTCAGCGGGGCGATGTCATTTAACAGCATGAAACCACAAGCACCTGACCCGTATTCAAGGAATTCCAAACTTTTACAAGCGCTGTGCCGACGCTGTTTCCATGGAAATGATGTGTGTGTCCTGAAGCACAGGTGATGCAGAGAGAATGAGGTGACGATGATAAAATGCTCCGTGAAGGCTACGTGCGGATTCCACCTGAATATGTTACTGTGACATGTACACATGTGCCTCGCCCCTGGGAGCCGTGGCTCTTCTATGTAAAGCCACCGCCACTGTGAACATGTGACACGTGTGATGCCTCCCCTGTCTGTCTGCAGATGCAGATGAATGTGCACTGTTTGGCCAGGAGGTGTGTAAAGGAGGCTTCTGCCTGGACACCGTGGGCAGCTACGAGTGTTACTGCAAGACGGGACAGGACTACGACCCTGCCAACCTGGAGTGCAGAGGTCAGCAAAAGAAAGGCCGTGTTCAAGACGTTAAAAGTTTCCTCCTGTCTTCTACACCTCTAACACTGATCCAAACTCTGTCGGCTGATAACTTGCCGTCAAATCCGAGTGTGTGTGTGTGCGCGAATCGGTGTGTTTGAATGCTCGGCTCTCCCTGTAGCAGGCTGCAACCTCTAAACGCCTCTGTGGCAGCTCTGTGAATTCCTAGAATATTTCCACCGGGCATGGCCGTATGTCTGATAGAGGACCGTGGTTTGTGGGGGACCTGAAAAGGTTCTAAATATTTCAAATAGAGTCACCTTCCTTAGAAGACTCAAGGCCTTGACTTCGGGAACTGTCGTTAAAAGAAACTCAAGGAGCACTCCCCCGGACCTTTTCCAGAGCTTTTCATCTGCATCTCACAATCTTTCAAGTGATTTGTGGACTGAAACTTGTGTTGCTTTTGAATTGAACTAGCATTAAGAACGTCTTACATGAAACTTATTGAAACGACAAAATCTTTTCACCGCTGGGCAATTTAAAGCAAAAGGCCATTACTGTCACCTTCACATTTAAATGTGACTAATTAGGGTGTCCCACAAGCCCAAACATAGGATCAACTGAACAGGAGAGGAGAGGACCGGGTGGAGAGTGAAGCCCAGCGGAGGTTTGGCTCTCAGCCAGGTTGTTTTGCTTTCACACTGAAGCCTTCGGGCTTTTTATGAGAGAGGAGACAGACCGGAGCTGAATGACTTGCAGTTGTGTAGGACATTTAGAGCATTTCCTAGAAAATAAAGGAACTAATCTCACAGGGCGCCAGAGCGGGTCGTCCACCGATCAGACGGTCGGCGGTTCGATCCCGGCTCCCCCCCAGCCACGCGGCGAAGTGTCCATGAGCGAGATACTGAACCCCAAATTGCTCCCGAAGCTGCGCCTTCGGTGTGTGAATGACCAGTTACCGTAGTGATGGGCAGTCAGCTCCTGCCAACAGTGTGTGGCTGTGATATGTAGTCTGAAGACTAGAAAGGCGCTATACAAGTACAGTCCATTTACCATTCTAGAGTTCTTTTTGACTTTTATTCTTTATTTTTACAGGGACAATGTACAATTAATAGTAATTGCACCAGAGTTAGCTAACAGCTAACTTACAACTGCTGTCCCTGGGCGGGTAAACAAGTAAAGAAACGTCCTACGTATCCATAATGCAGTTTGTAAGACAAGGAATTTACAGCAGTCATTAATGGTTGCAAATTTTTTTCTAATAGCAGCTTCACTTTAAAAACGGTGAAGCCGTCAGGGCTTCGGATATTTGTGGGTAAGGAATTCCACATCCTCGCTGCTCCAACCGAGCAAGCTGTTTGTCCAAAGGCTGTTTTTCTAAACCGTGGTACCCAACCTCCCCTCACTGAAGCTCTGGTCCTTCCGGCACTGCCGTTAAGAGCCAGGGGGAGCAAGATTCTGGACCATTCTATACATCATGGTAAAGAAGAAAAGATCGAGCTTTTTCAAAATGACACAATGATGATAGTCCCTTGGTTTTTTTTGTCTAGGACTTTGTCAGAATGCGTACTTTTCCTGATGATCCGGTTGCAGATCAGCAGTCATGTGACCTCCGCAATCCTCCTTTGCTCAGCAGACATACAGTTAACCTCCCTTTTTATACATTTTGTTAAAGTAAATGGAAAGTGTCCATTGGCTTATAGCGTGCTAGTGCCGTTCTCAGCCATATGAAGCTGTGTCTGTGGGAGCAGGGAGGGAATGGAAGTTGAACAGGTTGGCAAGAGTGGGTTTTCAGCTAACGAGTTATTAATAGCTCAATAGTTAATATGTGTTTGTGTGAATGCCTTGGTGGTATTAATAATAAGCGTTAGAGCTTTTCCAAATCCATGTCACAAAGGGCCTCACAAAGGCAGCAAAATAAAACACACCAGTCATAAAGCCATCAGTTTTTAGGGAAGTAAAAGACTTTTTAAAGAACGTCAAAACTCAAGCTCTCTGATACAAGCATTTTTTTAGGACATGACTGGCGTCCCCGTGGGGGGAGGACGTGCAGCTGACGTGCAGCAAGTCCTCTGACGTAGCTATGTTTCCGTTAAATGTCTCCTTGCTCTTCTCTCCTGTAGACATCGATGAGTGTCTGGATGAGTCCGTGTGTGTTGGTGGCCAGTGTTTTAACACCGACGGCTCATACATGTGCTTCTGCACCCATCCCATGGTGTTGGAGCCCAACAGTAACCGCTGCGTCTTTGTTCCCGAGGCAGCCGGTAAGAAAGGCTTTTCTTTTTGTTTTTACCTGCTCACAGACTCCAGACAACCACTCAGATCCTTGAATTCGCAAAAGTCAACGCAAACCCTTCCAACCCCCCGTGTTATCTTAGTTTCAGTATTGTCTTTGCAATATTTCAGCCCCAAACAAAAATAAAAGTCTCAAAAACCAACTTCTGTGCAAATAATCAATACTTAAAATCCATGGTTGGCCCTGACGGAGCTTCTGGGACAGTGCACTGCTCCATAACAAGTTCCACCAATTCAAATGTCCGAAAGCCATTCGTTACCTTCTACAGCTGCAGCCCAACTGCTCAAACAAGGGCTTCATTTTCCATTCATTTTTCTTAATTAATCACGTTTTATCGCGTGCTTAAAATTCTGTTATTTTGCATTTCGCAACTTTCATGAGGCCGTATTAACAACGTAGACCAATTCTTACCAGCATATCTTGATCACGAACCAAATGAATGCAAATGGACATATTAATTCCGCTTCACACAAAGTGCATGTTGCTCGTGACTTGTCGGCGTCTGGGAGGTTGTTTTGTACAGTGAAACGCACCGTTGCAGCAGGAGGTAGGAAGCGTCTGTGGCAGCTTGACAACAAGTCAGGGCGCGTCAAAGGGTCAAATAGTAGCGGCCAAGGATTCTTTTGTAACGGCCCCAGGGAGGGTGTAACATACCGAGCTTCTCGTGATTCCAACTTAAGTCCCAGGACCTCAGCATAACGGATTTCTGTAGCTCGTTTTTTATCCAAGTGGGGTTAAACGTGTAATAACGTTTCTTTTATGACCGCATGCCATAATTAGGTCATTATGACTAAAATAATGTGGAAGCTGAAAGAGAGCGATAACACATTATAACTGCACGCGACCGTCACTAATGCTAACGCAGCTCCTCGGGGACTGAAGCCGTTAAATGTCTAACTGGCGCCGAGCTGTAGTTTTACGGCTCATTGTTGTTTCGGACCATTAATACGCTAAGCTAGCTTATATGTGCTAACGTCACGGACCCGACAAAATGGTTTAAAGCATCCAAGAAGAAAAGGCCTATCAAGAATTAACACCAACAAGCTTTGGTATATAAGGGCCAAGGCGCTGATGTCACTCTGTGATGTCGACGGAGACGTAGCAAGCTGTAGCTTCTGGCTACGCCTCTTCAGTCCGACGAATGTATTTCTGCTGTCTTACTGTTTTGTGGGAAGCAATTGTCTTTTTTGTTTGGTAGAAACAATATTGCGATTCAGTGCATAAAACCTACTTGGCTGAAACAGAGCAGGCGCTACACGGGCTTTCAACCCCTAACCTCTTAAGTGACTAGAAATTCAGTCTGTGGTGTGTAGAGTGCCAGTAATGAAGCGGCCCGTATTTCGCACGCAGCCTGGGAGTAATGCTGTGCGTGTGTGTGCGTGCGTGTGTGTGTGTGTGTGTGTGTGTGTGTGTGTGCGCGCGCGCAGAGCAACACGAGTCGGACCGGATAGACTACATGGGCATCTGCTGGCAGACGGTGACGGACACGTGTACGCGGCCGCTGGGTCCCAACAGGAAGACCACGTACACCGAGTGCTGCTGTCTGTATGGAGAGGCCTGGGGCATGGACTGTGCCCTGTGTCCACCCAGAAACACCGGTACACACAGCGCAACAGCGCACGCACACGCACACGCACACACACACACACACACTCACACACACTCACACGCACTGCTATCCAGAGCGGCGACAGACAGAAAATAACGTAAAAACTTTATTTTCCAAATGTCTCTTGCTGAGCTGTGCGATCGCAGTGAGGAGACTGAAACCAAAAACCCCCACAAGTCTGTGGGTTTAGCGAAAGGTAAGGACTAAACCTAGTCCTTGTTTTTGTCTGTTCCTTCGTTTACTCTGGAGGCTCAGGGCTGCCCATGGTGAAGAAAAAGGATGTAATGAAAGTGCCATTCGGCTGCACACGATGTATGAACAGACTTAGAATTGAAATTAGGAAACCGAACTTCGTTTGCATCGTGGCCGCTGACATTCAAATGAAAACTTCATAAATAATCATTGTTGTACTTGAGTTGACCTTGAATTAGGCGAGCCGTTTAAGCGCGGCGTGTCATACACTGCTAACACCAACGACGAACAGAATGTCGTTTTCATTTTAATACTGGCCACAAGAATCTTCAGCATTTGTTCCCTGCACTCAGCCACAGCTGCATTTCCAGCATACAAGAGTGCGCAACCAGTGATTAATGAGTCCACGGCTCACCTGTGGCTCCTCAGACCGACTCATTATGATTATGGCAGCTTGTGACTTTTCTTATTCAGTGATTTATGTCTTCTCTCTCTCTCTCTCTCTCTCTCTCGCAGAGGATTATGCGTCCATGTGTAACCTTCCTCTGGGCGATGGCCGGCGGCCGTACGGTCATGACGCCCTTGTTGCCGGCCCAGTCCATGAATATGAAATGAGCCCCGACTATTCACCACCGCCTGAGCAGCAGGCTGCCCTGCCTTTCTACGAGAGCGAGGAGCGTGAGTGTTTGTATTTTTGCATCATTTTTATTTCGTACAAGTAGCCTTCAGTCCGGTCTTTGCAAAGAACAGGTACCTCACACGCCGTTGGCCACAAATCTTCTCCTTCTTTTTAATCCGAGTGGTTACGAGGCCTGTGGAGAAAAGAGGGGAAAAAAAGCTAACATAGCTCACTCGGGGAAAGTCTGCAGTCCTCCGTCTCTGTCTCTCACGTGTCCTGCCGCGCTCCGGCTGTCACTATAAGAAATAAAGGCGAGAAAAGCCCGATTAAAAGAAATTCAAAAAAGCAAACATTAGTCTGAAAAAGTAAGAACAGAAGAATCGGTTAATGCCACGCGTCACAACGGGTGCATGTGCTGCGTTATGCAACTCAAAACTATGAAAACGTTCATCACGAAATGGCGTGATGTTGATTAACAAGCTCGTATCATTTTATTTGTCTAGAATGCCGGATGAAGTCTACACTGTTTTCCCCCCAAAGGCTTAGGGACTGTGAACACAGAACAAGAGAGGATTGGTTACTGTTGTTGCCATTTGGACTCACCTCTGTGGGCTTGGATTAAAGCTTGGCGAAACGGGCTGATCTAAGACCTGTTTGCAACAAGTTTCCAAGTTAAGATAATATGTTATTTATACCCACTGGACGTAATGTTGACCCAACTGTGGCTTTTTCATCGGCTGTTTAAAAAGTACATCCCGGTTTGGGCCCGTTCACGTGTTTTTTGGGCCAATAGGGGAGCATGTGTCTGCTCTAGCAAACAACAAATGAACTAGTTTTACATTTCCACCAGTCCCTGAGTACGTGATTTCATGAGATTCGGTCCACCTGCACGACTCCCTGTGCGGACAGTGAGAGTAACAGGAAACGTGTTGCGATGGGTTGAGGGCGGGAAGCCTAACAGTACTGGAGCTAACGGCCCGCTCCCCTTACTCATTTGATTTAGTTGGAAAATGGTGACACAGTTAGTCTCCGGGGTTACGGCCCACGCTGTGAAAAATAGATACAGTAATACAAATTTGAAGAAAATACTAGTGAAATGTTGATGGTCATATGACAAATTTGGTTGAAATCTAATTTACAATGTAGGCCTTTTGAATAGTTAACGCTTGTTAAACTTTGATTTATTGCTAAGAATTTGTATTTCAAACTAGGGCTGAGAGGATCTGCAGTCTGGGAGGAGTTAAGAGGGGAATCTACCGCTACTGCGACTTCTAAAAGGGTTAGAAAGTTGAACCAAGACCTCTCTAAAACAGTCTGAGCAAAGTGCACTATGGGTATTACATCACACACGTGCAGGTTCAGCCTCTCAGATGACTTCTCATTTCACAGCACTTTGCCGCCACCTTGTGACAGGAAAAACGAACACGTTAGAATGAGAACCAACCTTTATACAGGCCGATAGTCCAAGAGTCTGCTGGTTCCAGTCCTGCCGGAGCTGAAGCCACAGCTGGAAAGAACCGTTGCCTGTGATGGTTCACAGTGGAGAATGTAAATGTAAACGGACTGTGCTTTCTAGTCCGACTACTCAACGCGCTGTCACACTACAGCTCACATTTACAAATTAAACTAACCACTCGCACACCGATGGCGCAGCTTCGGGAGCAATTTGGGGTGCCGCAGTGTCTCGCTCAAGGACGCTTCGACGCGTGGCTGGGGGGAGCCCGGGATCGACCCGCTCTGCCACCGAGCCGCAGCCGCCCCTAGAAGAACGCAGATGAGAGCCACTCCCATAAAAACATCCGACACATCGCCCTCAGTCCAGTGGTGCGAGCACTTTAACTTTCGTAGGAATAAAGTCAGAGATTCCATGGACCCTGTTCATTTCTTTGCTGGGAAAGGGTTCCATCGTTCCCTCACCTGCAGGTGGGTACTTCAGAGGACTGAGGTCTGGTAGGCCGACATGTCAGGATGTCTACAGCCATACTATATGTACTCTAATCTATTATTAGATGTTTGTTTTCTTACAGAGGCCCTGGGGGGGAGGGGGCTTCTATACCGCCCCTGTCAGTGTGTGCTGAATTAGCTATTAGCAGCTCCCGACTGCAGCGGACCCAGGGACGTAGACAACCATCACTGGATTACGGTGACACTGAAGGAAACTTAAAACGTGATGATTCTCAGGCAGGTTCTAAAGAGCACCTTTTTCCAGGATTGCTAAGCAGAGTTATTATCATTCGAGGTATTCGTCAGAGATAAAGATGTCCTCGCAAAGTGGAGGTAACACTGGACCTCAAGATGTGTTTATGCCCCCCCCCCCAGGGGAGTCGCACGTCAAAGTTTGAGAACCTGGACCCTAGCAGAACGGGCCCTCCTCTACTGTAAAACACTCACACACACTGAATGCATTATTGTAGAGCGTGTTCACGGCTGCCACTCTTCAGGAGGGTTTTTATGTCGCACTAGCATCTCGACAGTGACCTCCTGATTTCAGAATGGTACACTTTGTCGTCTTGTCGCGCTACAGATCCATACCGCGCCTTTGAGGGTTTGCAAGCAGAGGAGTGTGGGATACTGAATGGCTGTGAGAATGGTCGCTGTGTCCGGGTCCAGGAGGGCTACACCTGCGACTGCTTTGACGGATACACCCTGGACCTGTCCCGCATGGCCTGCATCGGTAACAGAGCAGTTGCAAACAATTAACACGAAGAAAAACGAACAACTTTAAAGCGTCTGTCATGTGTTGATGTCATTTCTGCCCTCCTCTGTCCACAGATGTGAACGAGTGTTCAGAGCTAAACAATCAGATGTCGTTGTGTAAAAATGCAAAGTGCATCAACACCGTGGGCTCCTATCAGTGTGTGTGTCTGCCGGGCTTCACTGCCTCGGACAAACCCAACTACTGCGTAGAGCCAGCGACACGTCGGACGCCAACACGCACACAGTGAGCGTGGACGGACACTAGGGGGGGGCGGCAAAAGACACTAAAGCCACACGCACAAGCTTGTATTGCTATACTTGTGAGGACGTCCACTAGCTACATTCAGTCACTGCCAAATCCTCGGCACTAACCTTCAGGTTGAGCTCCCTGGTCTTGGTTAAACGTGTCCAGCAGCACTCCCAGATCACTTCGCAGCGACCTGAAAGAAAGGTCATAACAAAATCAGGGCGTGTACCTTTTAAACTGATAAAAATCTAAAGCAAACCTCCAGACCCCAAACCTTGACTCTTGCCTTTGAATTAACCTAACCCTTATTCTAATCTTACGCCATAATTTCATCTAAATCCAGCTCGACCGTTTCAGTGGCATTATATTTACTCACTGCCTGCATTTCCCTTGTGTTCTGCAACACTATGGATTGTTTCAGGACTTCTGTTGCATGATATGTGTTCTATTCGGACATTTTCAAAAGTCAACCCTTCCTATATATTATAAAGTACTCCCAATGTGAAGGCCTAATCCTGTGGAACGAACACCGTTAACACTCACTTGCTCTGGTTTCTGTGGTTAAAGGAATAGTTCAACCTTTTGGGATGAGTTTAGTTCCATTCTCGGTCTGCTGCTCTATGTACGGAGCCAGAGCCGGGAGCTGATTGGCCTAGCTTAGCATAAAGACTGGAGGCTTCTGCTCGGCTGTGTACAGACACGAGAGTGGTATCCGTCTACTTATCTCGCTCTTGGGAAGAAAGCAAACCAGAGTATTTTCTCAAATTGTTGAACCATTGCTTTAGCTTGAACGAGGAGCGACTGACAAGAAGTCGGTTTGGAGAACAAAATGCCGAAATCAAAGGGAAAAAGCTTAAGCGATGCTCCCCTCCTGCCTGCTCTCGGGTTAGCTCGGAGAAACATGTCTGTGCCAAACTTCAAGGTGATCTATCCAACTGCGGACTTTTCCCAGAGTAACCCAGTCGGACCACCGAGGTGGACTGACCAACACACATTGCCTTCCCTAGAGCCCCACGCCAGCACGGGTAACACGTTTGGGGGTCACGGCTTTACAGAATGCCTCCAAAATGTTTAGCTTTGTATTTATTATGCAGCCTGAGAAACCACCCTATCACCTCCCTACCCTTATGATGTATTGTCAGAATCAATAAAACTCCTTTTTCTTACTTAGCTCAACATTTGATGGAGTCTCCGATGAGTCATTGTAAATGTATGTTTCATTATGGTGCATGCAAATTAAGATTAGAATTGTGCAATTATCAACATTAAGGGGACGTTAAATGCAGTGAACAACTAAACCTAATCCTCGTCTTATTACTACAATTAGATTTAAATGACAACCTCAAAGAAGTGCGAATCGTCAAGTAGGTCTTCACATAGCTTTAGGTCTTCTTTTTTTTTTATACCCCAGAGGGGACCTTTGGTCCTTAAAAGTATAGAAATACAAGCGCACACACACACACACACACACACACACACACAGACACACTTACTTAATCACAGCCCATATATTCTGCACTGTATAAGATACACACTAAATGAAACAAACAGTAATTTACTTGAGATGAAGATTCAACTTAACCTATGTGGGGGATAGAAACACAGAACTGTATAAAATGTATGTTTTGTCTGTTGCTTTTCTAAGTTTGTCTCTTATTTTGTTTTAAAGTGGAGTTTTATCTGTGTTATAAGAGGCCATTTTGCTCATTTAACATATCGACAAACCCCATGGACTTGTGCTGGGGGATCAAGTTGCTCTTTTCGACCCAGTCAAACTGATTGTGGATATTTAATTCTGTGAAGAGGCCCGCCGTCTGCGCCCTCTCTTCCTCCGTTACCATCCCTCTGTCGGCCATAAAGAAACGCTTGTTTCTACACTTCAGCATCACCAAATGATTAATAAGCACATTTTGGTGTACTAAAGAAAGTTGCTGATGTGGGATTTTGTCTTTGTTTTGTAAGCAGGATGAAATGCGATCGCACAGTAAAACTACCTGTTGTCCGGGACATAAGACAGTGCCATGTTTCTTACAAAGAGCTAAAAGACTTTTTACTGTTGCCTGGTGTTCCTTCCTTTCCCCTCTGTATGTGTCGAGATGACTGAAACGAATATGTCTTTTTTCATACTTCTCTTATCTGCGTTTCACTGCAAAGTCTTGCCAGGTTGCATAGCTGCTATGGGACAGCAATGGGAGCGAAGAAACTTGTGTACATTTAAACAAAGAGAGTGGAGAAAACAGCTGATGAATTTGTAATTTGTACATACAAGATACAAGATACAAGAATAAATAGCTTTTTCTATGAATTCATATTACAGTGTACATTAAACCCCTTGGTAATAAACCACAAATTGTTATATTTACATTGGCTGGCCTGTCAGTTTTTACTACTTGAAACATGATGCATTCTTACATTCAAAGCAAATGTGATGTCATTATGAGGGTTACAGACTGTGAACCTTTATACCTTCCAGCTAGTTACAATAGCCTGCCACTTTCATTGCATTGATACTGACTCTAACTTAACTGTGAGTTGGAAGTAGAGATCAGGAGACCTTGTGTGAGTCTGCAGCAGCCTTGCAGGGGAGACGTGTGTTGGTTTTCTAAGTAATGAAAGTTCTACATAAACCCTAAATCAATCTCTCATTGCGCTTGTCCTATAGGGCGGGTCTAGGCCGTGCTCCATCGGCGAGATCCTTCCACCACTCTATTAGTCTTGCTGAAGTCCACTCACTATCCGGTTACAGAATGCTGTTTAATTTACTTCCCAAATGACTTTAGGCAGAGTACAGACACCTTAACTGAACAACAGCCAAGCTAGATTTTAGCCATTATGGAATTTGTTAAGTAGCTACAGCTGATCTAATATGGTTTTTATATATTAGTGTATCAATATTTTATTGTCTCTCCGGGTTCTCCGGCTTCCTCCCACCGTCCAAAGACATGCATGTTTAGGTTAACTGATGTGTCCAAAATTGTCCCTAGTGGATGAATGCGAGCGTGAATGGTTGTCTGTCTCTGTGTCCGCCCTGCGCCGAGTTGGCCCCTGTCCAGGGTGTGCCCCGCCTGAGGCCCGGAGCCACTGGGACAGGCTCCAGTCACCCGCGACCCCGAACGGGAGCAAGCGGCAGAAAATGACTGACTGACTGAATATTTTATTGATGATATTAATGATCATGCTATTGAGAATGTGGTCATAAATAAAGAGAAATTAGGGAAAGGAAAAACTCCACAAAGAATAGTTTTGCAATTAAATTGTACCAACCTGAATCTAAATCGACCCGTGAGGCGCCTAGAGAGTCTCAGACCTAATATCCGCTGGAGAACGTTCCTTGGGACGTGACCTTGTTGTTCTCAGTGGTAGATAGAGCCATGCCATCAAATGATAGATGTGTTTTTCCTCAAATTGTCATTGTATCATGTGTTACGCGTGACCTTTACAAAGCCTCGAGGAAGGTGCCAGAGTGGCTCCATTGTGCCCAGTGTTTCTGTTTTCACTGTCAGCGGCTTTTAGTTAAGCCAAAGTACAGACACAAAGTCCCATCAACTCGAGGTCACACTAAAGGAACATTCCTGGAAAGATTTCACACACTAGATCAAATGGCCCTGCTTCACTTCCACAACGTGTCACGCGATAAGGCTTTTAGGTTGTTTATAACAAAAGTTATCTCGTTGCACTTTCTATAAAGCAGGTCTAGACCGTACTCTTTACAGTATTATTTCAATTCAATTCAATTTTATTTATATAGCCCAATATCACAAATCACAATTTTGCCTCAAAGGGCTTCACAACCTGTAACATACGACACCCTCTGTCCTTAGACCCTCGATTCGATTAAGGAAAAATTAAACAAAAAAACCCCTTTTAACAGGGGAAAAAATGATAGAAACCTCAGGAAGAGCAACAGAGCAGGGATCCCTCTCCCAGGACGGCCAGACATGCAATAGATGTCGTAAGTACAGAATAGATTCATAGCATCAAAATCATAACATATACAGTTATGATGGCAATGGCAAAATTGTAGTATATATATATGTAATGATGATGAAAAGTGTGGGATGTAAAACCTAAGGGAAGATGATGGGTCCAGACGGACAACCGAGCAGCTCCAGGTGGAGCCCAACGAGCAGGACCCGAGCCACTCGTCCCCTGCACCAGAGACACAGCGGCACTGCCCCAGCAGGTCGCCATAGTCACAGATACAGATACATCTCCGGACGCTGAAATACCTGCTGAAAGTGACAGTAAGAAAGAAGAGACGGACGAGAAAGCACAAAACTCCGGGGGAGGGAAGAAGTCAAGTTAGTGACATGCATTTATGGGATGAGAATGCATACGGACGGAGAGGAAGACAGAGGTGAAGAGAGAGGTGCATCCTGGGAAGTCCCCCGGCAGTCTAGGCCTATAGCAGCATAACTTAGGGATGGTATGTGTTTTAGTATGTGTAAGACAGTATGTGTGTTAGTATGTGTAAAAAAGAATGTGTGTTTGTATGTGCAAAAAAGTATTTGTGTTAGTAAGTGTAATGAAGTATGTGTGTAAGTATGTGGAAGAAAGTGTGTGTGTTAGTATGTGTAATAAAGTATGTGTAAAAAGTTATTTGTGTTTGTATGTGTAAAAATGTATGTGTGCTAGTATGTTTATAAAAGTACGTGTGTTAGTATGTTTTAGTATGTGTAAAAAATAATGTGTGTTAGTAAGTGTAATGAAGTATGTGTGTTAGTATGTATAAAACATATGTGTGTCAGTATGTGTAAAAACGTAAGTGTATAAGTATGTGGAAGAAAGTATGTGTGTTAATATGTGTAAAAAAGAATGTGTAAAAAGGTACATTTACATTGTCATTTAGCAGACGCTTTTATCCAAAGCGACTTACATATGAGAACATTCACAAACCGAAGGCGCAGCGTCGGGAGCATTTTGGGGTTCAGTATCTTGCTCAAGGATGCTTCGGCGCATGGCTGGGGGATCGAACCGCCAACCTTCCGATTGGGAGGCAACCGTTCTGCCACCAAGCCACGGCCGCTGAAAGGTATGTGTGTTAGTGTGTGTAAAAAAGTATGTGTTAAAGTATGTGTTACTTTGTGTGTCAAAGTATGTGTGTTAGTAAGTATAAAAAAGTATGTGTGTAAGTATAATAATGTATGTGTTTTACTATTAGAAAAAAGTATGTGTGTTAGTATGTGAAAAACTATGTGTGTTAGTATGTGTAATATTGTATGTGTGTTAGTATGTGCAAAAAAGTATGTGTGCTAGTATGTGAAAAGAGTATGTTTCTTAGTATGTGGAAGATAGTGTGTGTATTATTATGTGTAATAAAGTATGTGTTTTAGTATGTGTAAAAAGGTATGTGTGTTTGTATGTGTGTTAGTATGTACAAAAAAGTACATGTGTTAGTATGTGTAAAAAAAGAATGTGTGTTAGTAAGTGTGATGAAGTATGTGTGTTAGTAAGTGTTAAAATGTATATGTGTTAGTATGTTTATAAAAGTATGTGTGTTAGTATGTGTTTTAGTATGTGTAAAAATGAATGTGTTAGTTTTTGTAAGACAGTATGTGTGTTAGTATGTGTAAAAAAGTATGTGTTTTAGTATGTGAAAAAAGTATGGGCGTTAGTATGTGTTGTAGTATGTGAAAAAAGTATGGTTGTTAGTATGTGTTTTAGTATGTCTAAAAAATGATGTGTGTAAGTATGTGCAAAAAAGTATGTGTGTTAGTATGTGTGTTAGTATGTACAATAAAGTACATGTGTTAGTATGTATAAAAAAAAATGTGTGTGTTAGTAAGTGTAAAAAAGTATGTGTTTTAGTATGTGAAAAAAGTATGGGTGTTAGTATGTGTTTTAGTATGTCTAAAAAATGATGTGTGTTCGTATGTTCAAAAAAGTATGTGTGTTAGTATATGTAAGAC
>CM022471.1:26717367-26778779 GCA_011952105.1 Coreoperca whiteheadi
ACCATCTCCACATTTAAGAGTAGGCTAAAGACTTTTCTCTTTGATAAAGCTTAATTCAATTTTCAATTCAATTTTATTTATATAGCCCAATATCACAAATCACATTTGCCTCAAAGGGCTTCACAATCTGTAACATACGACACCCTCTGTCCTTAGACCCTCGATTCGATTAAGGAAAAACTACCCAAAAAAAACCCTTTTAACAGGGGAAAAAATGATAGAAACCTCAGGAAGAGCAACAGAGGAGGGATCCCTCTCCCAGGACGGACAGACATGCAATAGATGTCGTAAGTACAGGATAGATTCATAGCATCAAAACTATAACATATACAGCCATGATGGCAAAATTGTTATATATATATTATTATGTTGAAAAGTGTGGGATATAAAACATAGGGGAAGATGATGGGTCCAGACGGACAGCCGAGCAGCTCCAGGTGGAGCCCAACGAGCAGGACCCGAGCCACTCGTCCCCTGCACCAGAGACACAGCAGCACTGCCCCAGCAGGTCGCCATAGTAACAGATCCAGATACATCTCCGGACGCTGAAATACCTGCTGAAAGTGACAGTAAGAGAGAAGAGACGGACGACAAAGCACAAAACTCCGGGAGAGGGAAGAAGTCAAGTTAGTGACATGCATCTATGGGATGAGAATGCATACGGATGGAGAGGAGGACAGAGGTGAAGAGAGAGAGGTGCATCCTGGGAAGTCCCCCGGCAGTCTAGGCCTGATAGGATTACTGGAAGCTGTATCACATGATCAACAATTGCAGGGTCTATTTGAAGCATTCTATTTATCATGTAGCATTATTTATTAAACTATATTTAACTACAATGTGCATTAAGTATTACAATTAAGAGAAGACAACGTATCATGAATTCACAACTGTATTTATTTGCAAACAACATGTCCAGCATATATCAAACTTAGCTGCCTGAGCTTGGTTATAGGGAAGAGCTTAGGGCTTGACAAATACAACTTTCCTGTCGTCAGGAAAAGAATCAGCAGCAGGGCGGCGCTTTTTACAGCCGATTTAAGCCGAAACTCTGAACATACAGTAACCTCGTCTGGAGCAGCAATAGTTACCATGGTGATCTAGCCAGGTTAAAAGAGAGCCACCTTCGTGACACTGGAAACTCTTTAGGCTCAACATAGCTGCCTAAGAGTCAATTTTAAATTCAGTTATGTCAATAATTACTTTGAAATAACAAATTCCAAACAATAACTTTCCATTCCAGGCCCTCAAGGGCCCTCCCCCCATTGGGGCCCTGGGTAATCGGTCCCACTTTCCCCCCTCTACGATGGCCCTGTCCTTTTGGTTGAGGGTGCTGGTGTGTGTACTGTTTGTGTTACACTCTTCACAAGGTCACGTACCAGCCTGATCGCCCCTCCTCTCTCTATGAACAATGCTATTAATAGTGTGCTACTGTAGCTTATTAATGACAAACCGCAGCGTGACCACAAAACAAATTAGAGCTGTAATCATTATGCAAGATTTGAGGGCCACATGTCCAGTTTGAGAACACAGTTCTGAATGCAGCACTTTTCCCATCATGATAAAGTGCTTGAAATGTGAGGGGAAAACAGTCTTACAGGTGCCAACTATAGTATGTCTCACACGCAGGCACCATTTATGTTGGGGTTAAACATAATTAGATTTGGCTATCAGGATTATCAAAGATAATCATAAATAATGCTTTCAATTAATAAAGACCTCGGGGCACCACCACTATCAGTTTGGAACTCAGATTAATAATTTAATCAATAACTATAACCCTAATGACCAATAATAGCCAGCAGGTGAAGGATTCGGAATTCAAACATAGAAGAGGTTGGCAAACGATTCCCTCTTGTGAGACATTTAAGAGACCAGCAGAATGAAACCCAATCATTTATTTACAAAGGTAAACAAGTAAAAACACTCTGTGAGGACTAACTAAAGACAGTAAACTACAGACAAAGATGCATTTGGATGCGTGTGTGTGTGTGTGTGGATGAAATGTGGAACAGCAAAGAATGCTAATTCAAGATGGCGGGAGCCATAAAAGAGCTAGCTAATGTGTTAGCTATCAAGCTAGACAAAGGGACATTTAAAGATGCCATCTATGAGGTTTGACTCTAACGCTGGATTAGCACAACGTGGGTTTGTGTGCTAGCATATGAATATGCCCTGTAAGCTAATAGTGCCTCGTTAAAGGGAGTTTGATAGCATGCAAAATACCCTACTTATAGTATCAATTCTAACAAACAATAAACGGCTACCAGATTAACGAAGATTAAAGAGAGTCACAATGATAAATCTTAAAGAAATCACATCAGTATGGTCACATGTGCAGAGTCACTAAACAGTTCTGTGTTACGCTAAGTACAGTATATAGCTACATGCTACACCCAGTGGTTGTTACCAATCCGTTTTGGTGTTGCTTTGCCCCGCGGCCGGCATCTGTCTGTTAGCCCAGGCGGGAAAAACTCATGGTTTTGCGTTGGAAACAGCTGTTGAGGTGCAGGGCGAGGTCACCGTCTGCTGCGGCCGGTCGGGGCTCAATTCCTTTTTAAAGTTAGCCGGCTGGCTTGCCACTTGAAGGTGCTCTTAGCGGTAAGAGGTCAGAGTTTAGTTCTGCAAGGCGGCAGGCAGGCTCTTTCGTCGTGGCTTTCTGCTAGCCCTAGTCATGACCTCCACATGTCCTGTGTGAATGTGTGTGCCAAATTTCATGGTAGCAAAATTCAACAGTTGTTGAGACAACAAAAATGTCAACCTGCAGGAAAGGTCCAGGGGAATCACCAAAGTCAGTAGGATACATCCTCTGTGGAGACATTTTACTGGATAAGTGACAAATTTGACCTGCTGGTGACTCTAGAGAAGTCAGTAGGGGTGGGCGATATGGCCCTAAAATAATACCACAACATTTAAGGGCATTTCTGCAATAACGATATGACAAAATGCTGGGAAAAAAAAAGATGTATCTATTGAAAAAAATCAATTTCAATAGACAAATATATTTTTTTTTTCTTGGTAGTGTGTAAAATGACTCTGGTGGTGAGGAAGATGAAGAGGACAAAAGCAGAGCAGAGTACGAAGTGGTGGAAGTTGAAAAAGGAAGAATGTCGTGTAGTTTTCAGGGAGGAGCTGAGACAGACTCTGGGTGGTCAGGAAGTGCTCCCAGATGACTGGACCACTACAGCTAATGTGATCAGGGAGACAGGTAGGAGGGTACTCGGTGTGTCGTCTGGAAAGAGGAAAGTGGACAAGGAGACTTGGTGGTGGAACCAGGAAGTTCAGGAGTGTATACAGAGAAAGAGGTTAGCAAAGAAGAAGTGGGACACTGAGAGGACTGAAGAGAGTAGACAGGAGTACAGGGAGATGCAGCGTAAGGTGAAGGTAGAGGTGGCAAAGGCCAAACAAAGAGCATATGAGGACTTGTATGCTAGGTTGGACACTAAAGAGGGAGAGGTGGATTTGTACAGGTTGGCCAGACAAAGAGATAGAGATGGGAAGGATGTGCAGCAGGTTAGGGTGATTAAAGATAAGGATGGAAATGTATTGACAGGTGCCAGGAGTGTGATGGGAAGATGGAAGGAGTACTTTGAAGAGTTGATGAATGAGGAAAATGAAAGGGAACGAAGAGTAGAAGAGGTGACTGGTGTGGAGCAGGAAGTAGAAAAAATTAGCAAGAGTGAAGTGAGGAGGACGTTGAAGAGGATGAAGAGTGGAAAGGCAGTTGGTCCTGATGACATACCTGTGGAGGTATGGAAGTGTCTAGGAGAGGTGGCAGTAGAGTTTCTGACTAGTTTGTTTAACAAGATCTTGGAGAGTGAGAGGATGCCCGAGGAATGGAGGTGAAGTGTACTGGTGCCAATTTTCAAGAACAAGGGAGATGTGCAGAGCTGTGGCAACTACAGAGGAATAAAGCTGATGAGTCATACAATGAAGTTGTGGGAAAGAGTAGTGGAAGCTAGGCTAAGGGTAGAGGTGAGCATTTGTGAGCAGCAATATGGTTTCATGCCTAGAAAGAGCACAACAGATGCAGTGTTTGCTTTGAGGATGCTGATGGAGAAGTACAGAGAAGATCATAAGGAGTTGCATTGTGTCTTTGTAGATTTAGAGAAAGCGTATGACAGGGTGCCGAGAGAGGAGCTGTGGTATTGTATGAGGAAGTCTGGAGTGGCAGAGAAGTATGTTAGAATGGTGCAGGACATGTATGAGAGCTGGAAGACCGTGGTGAGGTGTGCTGTAGGTGCGACAGAGGAGTTCAAGGTGGAGGTGGGTCTGCATCAAGGATCGGCTCTGAGCCCCTTCTTGTTTGCTCTGGTGATGGACAGGCTGACGGATGAGCTTAGACAGGAATCTCCATGGACTATGATGTTTGCGGATGACACTGTGATTTATAGTGAGAGCAGGGAGCAGGTGGAGGAGAATCTAGAGAGATGGAGGTCTGCTCTGGAAAACAGAGGAATGAAGCTTAGCCGCAGTAAGACAGAATACATGTGTGTCAATGAGAGGGGCCCAGGTGGAACGGTGAGGTTACAGGGAGCCAGAGGTGAAGAAGGTGCAGGACTTTAAGTACTTAGGGTCAACGGTCCAGAGTAATGGAGACTGTGGAAAAGAAGTGAAGAGGCGAGTGCAAGCAGGTTGGAACGGGTGGAGAAAAGTGTCAGGGGTGTTGTGTGATAAAAGAGTATCAGCAAGAATGAAAGGAAAGGTGTTCAAGACGGTGGTGAGAGCAGCGATGTTGTACAGCTTAGAGACAGTGGCACTGAAGAAAAGACAAGAGGCAGAGCCGGAGGTGGCAGAGCTTAAGATGTTGAGGTTCTCTTTGGGAGTGACGAGGATGGACAGGATCAGGAACGAGTACATCAGAGGGACAGCTCATGTTAGATGTTTCGGAGATAAAGCCAGAGAGGCCAGATTGAGGTGAAACTTTGGTAACCAAACCACTTCCACACTACTGAAGTCGCTGCCCTTTTTGGAACCAATTCCTCCACCGCGGACGTTCCTTTTCTAATGCATCACCAATAAAGAAACTGTCCGAGTGAATGAGTGGTAGATGGTAAATGGACTGTACTTGTATAGCGCCTTTCTAGTCTTTCTGACTACTCAAAGCGCTTTTACACTACATCACATTCACCCCATTCACACACTGATGGCAGGAGCTAACTGCCCATCAGTACAAATTAAACTAACCAGTCACACTCACTCACACACCGAAGGCGCAGCTTCGGGAGCAATTCAGGGTTCAGTATCTTGCTCAAGGATACTTCGACACATGGCCGGGGGAAGCCGGGATCAAACCGCCAACCTTCCGATTGGTGGACGACCGCTCTGCCACCAAGCCACAGCCACAGCAATGTTACTTTCGCTTTCAGCGATGCTCGTTGCTGCTGCGCGTAAAGGTATGACGTCATTACGTCAACAAGTCGGAATGTTGCCATTATCACGGCATGACATTTTCTTTATCGTATTAGAAATTATACCAGTGTTATCATGAACAGTATGATATGGCACACCCCTAGAAGTCAGAGGTTCACCGAAGTCAGTAGGATTCATCCTCTGGGAACTCTGAATGTCTGTATTAAAAATCATAGCAATCCATTCAATTTATTTCAGTCCAGTCAAGTGGGACCAACTAACAGTGCCATCCCAAGAGCCACACCACAAAGTCCATTTAGTAGCGGTTATGGAGCTCTCAATCACATCACATGTTCTCCCTCGGCACATGGAAGTGTGCTAGTTACCATTAAATTGTAGCAGTTTAAGGACTGAACTCCACCTATTGAATTACAAATAAAAGGAACAGCTTCTAAATTAACCTTGCGCTGAGATTGTTCTGTCAACCACTGTTTCCAGGGTCAAGAATAAACTTTCAATCACTCCCCATATTTAATATTCCCTGACAAGGATCTCTTGTGGCCGTGGGAATTATGACTTTTGTGTCTTGGAAGCAAAGGCGGAAGTAACTGCTGCAACTCTTTCTCATTATTTAATCTCTTTTTTGTCTCTCTTTTCTATTCATTACCTATATGCAATTTTATAATATGCCTTCAAAATGTATTAGCATATTGAATCTGTATATATTCTTATAGGAGACGGAGCAACAGTCGAATCAGTTGCATAAGAACATGGTCATTGTCCATGTGGATTAGAGTCTGGCTGTCTCTTGGCTATGTCTGCTCCTCCCCTCTGTATCTGTAACAAGGCTACTCAGTGATATTTGCAGAGCTGTCCTGCACACTAACCTTTGTTTCCAGTAAACTCAGAATCTATTTATAGGCGGTGTGCGAGTGAAAAAGAGAGGGAGTCATTGGAGAGACAGAGTTAACCGGCAGCATTTCACATACGTTTTTGTGAATCATTGGCAATCGTGATGAGCACTGATAATACAGGATTGTGATTTGTGTGGCAGAGGTCACCTGGCAGTAATGTCTGTCTGGATTACAGTAAGGTAAGTGCATCCTTTAAAAATGGCATGTGTCTGGGGAGAACAGAACTTTATATTGGCTTAAAACTACAAAACCCAACTATATTCTTTGCTATCACTTACAACAGGTGTATGTAGGAGGTCAACTTATGATTTATCATATCACATTTTGCCACAATGGTTGCTACAAAGCAGGTGATACCGTGGGAGTTGTTTTTAAATTTGTGGCGTGTTTCTACACTGCACTTGCCAGCAATCAGTGGCCAAACTGTACTGTATAACCTTTAGGATCTTCTGTGGAAGACGCTTTTCTGTGTTTGATAGTGACAAGTATATAAAAACCAAAAACAGCATCACTGTGTGTTTGCCATTGAAGCAAAAGATGCAACCTGAAAGGGCTTTGTCAGGCTCATCAAAGCACAAATTAGGTGTACAAACATCTAATCCCACCGGTAAATTTGATGATTTTCTGCTGCCGCACTGCTGAAAGGGCATTCCTTAAATGATTTCACACAGCGTTGCGGTGTCGCTCACGTCACCCTTTGTTTTCTAGAAGCTTACGCTAATATTTCCAGTGCACAACTCAATCTGAAAAAGGAGTGCTTTCTGACAGCAGTTGTGGCCTTCTTGAAGAATACGAACAGCTGCCACATTTTTTAACTGCAGTCCTTTGGCGAGATGTTTTGAAATCTATGATAACATTTACAGGACGAAGACGCCATAAAGACAGCAACAGCAACAAAACAAGAAAGAGAGAACAATATAATACATGACACACTTTCTGGATAAAAGATATTTCATGTCCAAAACAAAGAAAGACCTTGATTTATGCAGCCTATGCAGGCAGTTGTGCATTATTTTTTTGTCTTCTAACATTACAGATCCTGTGCTTGCATAATGTTAACACTTTTATAGAATGACCATTCTATCCTCTTGGCTATATGTTTTTTTTTTTATTTTGGGGGGGCTTTTGAAATGTGGGAGAGGGACGGAGGGGGGGTGACATGCAGCAATGGGCCGCAGGTTGGATCGGAACCTGGACCGCTGCGATAAGGACCCTTTCATTTTGATATATTTACTTTTACTTCGCAGTTCTTAATGTCTTTTTCAAAAGGAAAACGACACAAGTTATTTGCAAACATCCAAATTTGACCGTTCTTCGCCTTTGGTTCTCTTGATTTTCATTTTTGGATTCTTACAACAAAAACATTTTCAAAATATCTTGCCAAAGGACTGCAGTTGAAAATCAGCCAGCTGGCTAACACTGGCACTTTCACACAACTGTTGATTTGTCCTTATAAATAAATAAATGTCAATTTAGTAGCATTAATTAGGAGCGTAATTAATTACATGTGGATATACCCTGTGTCTGGTCCTTCCCAAATAGTGTTGTCTAAAGTGACCAGCAGAGGTCCCCGTGTTACCAAATTATTGTTCACTGTTTCCGTAACAGGCTACCAAACTACTTCATAGTCTATGACGAGATCAAGCTAATGGTCACTTGTCATAGTGATTGTTCGTTGTTGGCTACGTTAGGTAGCACACTACAAGCTCGATTCTGGAATGTATCAGTCCTAAGCCGTGACACTGCCCCAGATGATGATGTTTTTTATTGTCGTCATAATATTTTTTCATATAGTTAATTTGGTACTTTTACTTCCGGGGAAACCTGTCTTGCTTTTCTTCTCGTCTTTCTTCAAAAGGAAAAAAAAAAGAAAAAGGAATTTGTAAACACCCAAATTTGACCAATGTTTGAATTTGGTCCTCTCGTTTTAAATTTTTTGATTATGACAACAAAAACGGAAACACTGACTCTACTCTTCCGTTTTTGGTTTCAAACGAAGCAACGAACCGCCAGAGCGCACACGGGCCTCCATCTGTGTTCTTGTGGACTTGTGAAATGCCATCAGTCGCAGCCCAACTACTGTTCACATTCAAAGTCCACATCTAGCCAGGTACAGTCCAAAAGACCTAAGTGTTTAGCGATCGCAGAGTGAAAGATAGTTTTTCTGCTGATATTGCTTTTTAAGTAACTGCGTTATTTTAAACTCGATGCTGAGTTTCAGTGAAACACAACACACAACAGTCATGTGTTCACGTGAACAGGGCGTGTTAATAAGTCAACGATGGCTAGCGGCAGAGCAGAGGAACTTCCCCGTAAAATATAATGATGACCCTGTAACGGTATGTAGACACCAAAAGTTTCTTGCTGTACGCTTTCATGTAATAATTGGAAAAAATGTCTCCTCCTCCTTTTTTTCGGATACGAAAAATGATCCGATTCGTCACTCCAAATCCGTAATGTGATCCGAACCGTGAGATTTGTGATCCGTTACGCCACTATCGTTTATCCAAATAATGCCTATCTGGAAATTTGCTCCGACGTTTTCAGAGAGGCGAGGACCCGCCGGCCGGGTGCAGATGTCGTACTCCTGAAATGACTGGCATGGCCATCTTGGCAGCTAGCAGCCCGGCTCCCGAGATGACTGGCTGGTCAATGTCCATCGTCATCCTGTGGATAACAGTCTTGTCTCTGCAAGCCCTTGGGTAATTTACTGCTGGCTCTGATGTGTCCGTAGCATATTTTGATCTATGATATAATTCCTTTTGGTAGATCCATTTGGATCCCAGAGATCAGATCAGAAATCTAATATTTATTACTGCCACACTAGTTTTTCTCAGGGCAAGGTGAAGCTTCATGTTTTTTATTGGACAGTACAATCATTTAAGTGGTCTTTGGGGGCCTATATGTACAGATCTCACCACATTCCAATAAAAATATATACATATATAAGTGTAAATGAACAGAGGTAGAGCGGTCTACATAACCTTTCATTTTATTTTTAATATACAGATTGGGAAACAGGTGTATCTCTTGACCACGTCTCACTGTCAATGGGCTTATTTTTCAGTTAGTTAGGACCTTTGAGTTGAGTTGATTTTGTTATAGTAAGGTCAGTAAGGAAGCGTTGTGTTGAGGCGTAATCATCAAGGCTGAGCTGAGCTGGTGATATCATTGAGAACGCTGCTGTCCCAATTGCAAATTTAGCGTACTGCGTCGTTATTGAGAAAGGCCTAAAGGTGTGTTCACACCGGACGCGAATGACGCGATGAATTCGCGCTATTCGCGTTAAGTTGGATGCTTGAACACTTTGAGTTTACTCGAGCAAGTTCCTGATTGGTTAACGCAGCGCGAATATCTGCCAAAGTTCAGATTTGTCATCTCACGCGAACCGCGCGTCAAGCACTCAATTCGCGTCATTCGAGCTGCAAAATGTCAATTTGCGTCTTTGCATTGACTTAACATGTAAATCACTCGCGCGAATGAAGCGATTCGCATCAGGTGTGAACACACCTTAAGGAGTCTGGTGGCTTTATGAGGGCAACTTAATGCTAACACATTAGCCACAACAACTTCAAAAGCTTTTGATATGATGGAGGGAAAGAGGGATTTTTTTTTTACTAAAAAAGAAGATATCCACTTGATTTGGCTAACACAGTATGCTGAAACCTCATATTAAAGCGAGGGTAGGTTAAGTTTGAGAAACTAGCAAGAAACGGTTAGATTGGTAAAGTACGCAACCGAAAAAGACCCACTACTTCCTTTGCGTCCCCCAACACGTGAGCCCGTGCTTCGGCGGGGTGGACGCCTGTGCGTCTCTAGCACGACTACAAAAACACGCAAATGAGCTACACGTTAGCTAACATTAGCTACAATGTACGATACACACTTCATGAAAGTAAGACATGACCGTCAAAATAAAAAAAACAAATTGCAGCTACCGGTCCAGCAGAAATAAAGCGACTGTGTCGTCACTTTTCAGCCCCTTGAGGTGCCTCGGTTGTCGTCATTGTTGAAAAGCCACGCCGATATATCGACTCTGGTCTGACCTCTTGCTTTATCCAAAGTCTTCTCGGTCGTGGCCTTTTCAAATTCTGCCTTCCTTTTCTTTGCCTTGTTCGCCAGTGCTGACTGTAGGTACAGGTGCTGTTGGGAATTCTGACTGCTCTTTCTCTGCCATTACTGTGAGGCTAACGTTAGCTCGGTGGTGCCCGGCGTCGTCAGGTATGAGAGTGCCAGCTGGGCGCACGCACGTAGGCGGGGCATGTAGCAGCAGGGCAGCTAGCCATGGTAGCGAGGTTGAGTGGCAGCAGCCCAACCAATCATTGGCTGGTTTTACTGCAGCCCTGTGACTTCTACAGCAATGCGAATGTTCTGCAGAGCATTTCATTTTGTGATTTGTATCGGTATATAAAGACACTTTCAACAAATATGACAGCAATAAGACATAACTTCAGCTGAACTAAGCAATGCATTTTTGCACAGGAGGATGAATGGAATTTTTTGAATATTAGAATAACATTAGGAAGTGGTCTCTTCTTGGCCCGTATGTACAATAACTATTTCAATGTACATATGGGCATATGAGTATAGATCTATTTGAAAAAATGTGAACCTATACTATAAGATTATAGGAAGTCGTTTGCAAGTTTGAAACTGGGACTAAACTTCATTCTTCCATTTTCAGCCCGCCATTTCCACTAAATATGTCAGGATGTTGGGATTATCGCAGTTACATATGCCCCCCCACCCATTTATGTTCACTATGTCCAGTACAATTGCTGCAATGACCCAATTCACCTATCAGGCAAGCACTCCATTTGACCTTATTCTAAAAGACTCACTAAATTCCAGTTGGTAGCTGTCATACATTTTCTTGTTGAAAATGTGTGTGACACACTAAAAGTTGGAGTTCAGTTCTTTTTGTCCAGCCAGGCAGCAGGATGTGCTGTCAGTGTTTTTGTTTAGGCAGACATTTTTAGAAGCTCAGAGAGACAAAACAACATGTACGTCATTAGAGTAGAATATGGGATGGGTTGACCCTCTCACACAAGTACAGAGCAACAATGTAGGCACACACACACACACACACACACTTCCTCCACATTACTTGTGAAGTGGCTAAGTAGAATAAAATTCTCAGAAATCCTAAAAAAAATAAATGTAATCAACTTAAACTGTTTAAACCTACCATTTACTGGGCAAAGTTATCATGAATGTTGGTGGGATTTGAGACAGGAAGACACGCAGAAACAAACACTAACGTGCGCACAAGCATATTGTGATACATTTCCTGTTCTGCTCTTTTTTTCACTTTACCTTGTGTGGTCCCTATATTTAGCTCAGTCCAGGGAAACCAACCAACACAGGCAGGAAAACTAAGTTGGGAAAGAATTGAAGGAAGTCTAGTGGCCATTTAGACAAACAACGCAGACACTGGGCTCAGTGCTGGCTGAATACGCAGCCGTACTGTATTGGCTGAGACAGACAAAGGGCTTTAGAATGATAGAGGGCCATCTCAGGAAAGAGTTCAGAGACTTCGATCCGGCACTGACGACTATGCTGGGTTTAGTAGGAGCCTTGTGGATCCAGCTGGATTTGGGTTTTGATGTGGATTTGAACGGACAAAAGATGGATCTATACATGAACATTTTAAAAACGTTTAAAAAGTGGATCCTTGAGGTCTGCTGGTAGATCTTGGCTGACGAAAGTCTCTGATGAGGTAAGGTGCATATGTGGTCGCCTAAATGTTTGAATGGAAACCTGCAACAACATTAAAAGACAATGTCGTCACCCAAAGTGACTACCTGAATTGCTTTGTAAAGCTAGGACCTAAAATATCTTGCTGATATTAGCTGCAATGTGAGTTTTGTAGCATATTGTGACAGTTTCGTGCTGGTTTGGATAGATATTAATCAGGTAAAGACTTGCTTGTGTTTGTTTATTGTGAAAGTGAAACTATGTAAAGGCTATGCCCCAAATAATACGGCAGTACATTCGTCTAATTACAGCCTGTGCTGTCTAATTAAGCAATCATGTTGGTAACTAATTACAGTATAATTTAGTTGTGTCTAACTAGGGTAGAACTGCGTCTGTTTACTGTCTAATAAAGAACATATTATTTCTAGTTTAGGTGTAATCTGATACAGGTACACAGATTTTGTAGGATTTTGTCCCTCACAGCTTTCTCTTTGCTGTGTTTTCAACACAGTCCACTGGAGTTGCATACATTCATAATGAGCAGCAACACAACTGTCACATGCAACACCTAGTTAGCATAATTATTTAATTAGTTGTCACCTGAGAAACTGCACAGAATAGATTGATAGTAATCCGACTCCCCTATTAATTTATAAGCAATTCCATTTACTGAGTCCAATTACCTGGCAGCAGTTTGCCCGGAGCGCGGTCACCTCTGGGATTAATGAATAACCCCCACTGGCTGCTGCAGGAAGACACTTTCCCACACTTTTTCTTTCTCTATGAACTAGGCCTAGATATCATATTAAAAGGTGAAAAGTGGAATAGTGACTGACAAAGACATTATCATCAGGTTAATGGCACTGCTAACTGGTCAGTGTGATAGATACTGTAGCCTGGGCTAAGTGAGGCAGCACTCTGACACCTATTACCCTCCATGAAGTTATGAAAAAGTACTGAGTGGCCCGCTTACATTTTCTTGACAAATACCTCTTGTGTTCACGTAAATAATGATTGTTGTATCTGATAATCGTATCAGAAGTGTAACCAGACCAGACCTTCAAAGCTCTTTTTCATATTATAGCAGAGTGTAAAATACTGCTCCAATAATGTTAAAACAAGCAGTGGGGTTTATGATAGACCTATTGACAGCAACTTGTAATGGAAGTTTTTATTGAACTTTATTATTTGTAACCCACAGAAGACAATCCACAAATGTGTACCATGATACACAAATATCTCACTCACTATCTACAAACATATGTTTTCATTTGTGATGTGTAAGGTCATATCCAGAAAAATATAGAGCGATTTGCAAATACGCATAATTTACTGTGTAAAAACGTATTTTAATTTCACGTAAAAATTATAGAGGTGTTGCAAATGTAAAACATTTCGCCACAAAAATACATGTCATCACGATAGACATCATGTCTTACAATGCATCCATCCATCCATCTTCTTCCTCTTATCCGGGGCCGGGTCCCAGGGGCAGCAGCCTAAGCAGAGACGCCCAGACTTCCCTCTCCCCAGACACTTCCTCCAGCTCTTCCGGGGGAATACCAAGGCGTTCCCAGGCCAGCCGAGAGACATAGTCCCTCCAGCGTGTCCTAGATCTTCCCTGGCCTCCACCCGGTTGGACATGCCCGGAACACCTCCCCAGGGAGGCGTCCAGGAGGCGTCCGGAACAGATGCCCGAGCCACCTCAGCTGACTCCTCTCGATGTGGAGGAGCAGCGGCTCTACTCTGAGCTCCTCCCGAGTGACCGAACTCCTCACCCTATCTCTAAGGGAGCGCCCAGCCACCCTGCGGATGAAACTCATTTCGGCCGCCTGCATCCGGGATCTTGTCCTTTCGGTCATGACCCAAAGCTCATGACCACAGGTGAGAGTAGGAACGTAAATAGAGAACTTCGCCTTGCAGCTCAGCTCTTTCTTTACCATGACAGACCGGTATATCGACCGCATCACTGCAGAGGATGCACCGATCCGCCCGTCGATCTCCCACTCCGTCCTTCCCTCACTCGTGAACAAGACCCCAAGATACTTAAACTCCTCCACTTGAGGCAGGAGCTCTCCACCAACCTCTTACAATGCATTTAACTTTTAAATCATTGTCTCTAGGATAATGATCATTTTGCTTTTATCAGGCCAACTGTCCTACTTCTGATTCTATCAATTCAATAGGCATGACATTTGACATGTGTGGTTATCACTTTGGAACGAGAATGTTTACTGATCACCTAGCCTGACTTTACAGATCACAAATTAAAAAATACATATTTGTGGGTAGTGAGATATTTGTGTATCATGGTACACATTTGTGGATTGTCTTCTGTGGGTTACAAATAATAAAGTCCAATAAAATCTTCCATAGCTTCTGTGAACAGCAGACTGTTGATTGTTCAGGTGATCGGTAAGTACCAACCGATCTGGCAGAATTTCAGACTGAATCTAATCTTAAATCGTGGGGTGACCAAATCAGGGTTAAAGTCAGGGTTAAAACCGTGCCTAATCCATACAATATCTGCCCTGCCTAACCAGCCCTGAACCATTGAGATGTCACGGAAAACAGTTAGAGTAATTTTTTAACTGTTTTGAAAGGCACTAACAATGTTCTGCCAATATGGCTGTCAGATCGGAAAACAGTTCAAAACATTCAAACATTTGGAAATAAGCAGTAACAGTCTAAGGAATTCCTTATTTTACGTACTGCAAATGGGCTCAAATACATCCCATAATGGCAGCTCCTCCAAAATATAAAGCCTCCCATGTTCCCATAGCCAGACAATCATCTCGTCTATCCAAATAGAGAGTTTTCTGCTTGCTTTCATGGTCCCTGATTGGGTTCTTAAGTTAAATAGGCTGGTGCAGGAGCTGCGTAGGCCTGCAGTTTCATTTAAGCAGTAAATTAAACAAAATACATATATATTTTATATTTTATTCTTTTGAGTTCAAAAATTGTACAAATCATTGTGGGAAAACTTGTCTTTGGATTGCTTTGGAAATGTTTTTAAATTAACGCCATTATAAATGTGAACATTATGTGGAGTGTTCTGTAAAAACAAGTGTCCTCAGATGAAGAGGCGGTAAGTGTACATCAGTCTGTCGGTCAGTTGCTCAGTGCTCTTTGAGAGGGATGAGTGAGTGTAGAATAGATCAAATCCTTGGGTAATGGAGTCCTAAAGGAAACTTGAACACACAGGCATTTCTTTGTGTCCTGGGTGCTAATGGGTGTCTTGTGTGCATCTTTACCTTTGTGGGACTTTAAAAAGAAACTGAAGCGTCGGTACTTACACTCAATAAATAAAGTAATGCTGCGTGCTCCAGTTCCAACAAAGTGTCCTCACCCTGCAGAATGTCAAGAGGCTCTGTAAACAGCCATCAGAGGGGAACAGTACTCATTGCACTTTCATTAATGTGCACATTTGTCTGTCAGAATCATTCAAATCTGACTAACAGAATGTTTAAGGTAACACCTTAGTTGAAAGCGTGATAATATACTCAGTTTGTAAAAGTTACATTTTTTAACACTTTGTTACTAATACTGGACTAATTCACGTTATTCTAGAAATATATATTTTGGTTTTATAGCACGAGGCTTAACAGGGGAAAAAGCTCTAATAAACCCGCAGTAAACTAGCTGCTCAGCACCAAACAGCAGACAAAGTCAGCAACTTGGTGAAGCATTTAGCAGTTAACGGCAGATACTTCCCTCAGTAGTTGGTGAAGACCAAATCAGAGCCAAAAGGACAGTGAATATTGGACTGTTTATTAACTCTAATGTTACTCCATGTCTGTTGAACTGTAATAAGACAAACTTCTTCACCTTGTTTTCTACCTTTACGTTGTCTTTACAGCTTGTTCTGCTGCCTCAAGTGGTCAAAAAATCAATTGGAACTGCTTTGGAATTGGATGCATTTGGAGACCATTTTGGTTCCTTAATTCTGTGTTTATAAAAATCTGATATTGCAGCCCGTTCTCATTCCCCACGCGTCAAATACCGACATTTTGTCATGCCCCTCAGCATCACATAAACACACACAAGGTACCCTTTAGTGTCTGTATGAGGCCTACCATGAAGCCTTTATAAAATCAGGTGAAGCAATGTAAAGAGCGACAAAGAGGCAACAAAGTCCGCTTAAGGAAGAGGTGAACCCCCTGGCATGTCAGAGAATATTGCAACGGACAGTATAAATGCCTCTGTGCTTGCTCGCAGCACTGCTGAGGTCCACACCACGGTGTCTCGCGCAAGTATAAACAAAACTTTATGGGACTCCACTTGGAGAGGGCGGTCACGGGAGGAAAGCCACACCTTCTGGCCGGGTTGGGAAGTGCATGCAGGGGTTCGGTGGCTGTCAGCATGGCGCTGGTTCCTGGTAGCAGAGCAGAGAAGGGCTGGATCGGGTCTCCCTCCAAATTTGATGGTAACGACGGATGTTGGCCTGGACCGAAGGCGTTGCGACCTTGTTCTTCTGGCCTGGGAAAAGGGAAGGTTGATAACCCAGAGAAGCCATGAAAGGAGTCATACCTGTGGCTGTGCTGGAGAGGAAGTTATGGGCATTTTCCACCCAGGGCAGCTGTGTGCTTTACGTGGATGGGCGGTGAGCACTAATGCAGAGGCATCTCCAGTTCTTTGTTGGCCCACTCTGTCTGCCCATTTGTCTGGTGATGGTATCCATAAGAGAGACTGGTGATGACCCCCAAAGCCTGGCAGAAAGCCTTCCAGACCAGGGAGGAGAACTGCGGGCCACAGTCTGACACAATGTCCAGGGGAATGCCATGAAGCCAGAAAACATGAAGGACCAGGTGATCAGCAGTTTTTGAAGCCAAAGGCAGTTGAGGGAGAGGGACAGTGTGCACAGCTTTGGAAAAATGGTCAACAACAGTTAATATGGCTGTGTTACCTTCAGATGGTGGAAGGCCTGTGACAAAGTCCACAGCTATGTGGGACCAGGTTTGGCTGTGGACAGGCAGAGGACGCAGAAGACCAATTGGAGGGCGGTGAGACGCCTTGCTGAGGGCAAGAGACGGAGAGTCACCAGAAGCGTTGTTTTATGAACATCAGAGTGCAATGAAAGCCAGGGTGACAGGCGAGCTTGGAAGACTGCCCCCACTGGAGAACCTGGGACCTAATAGTATCAGGCAAAAACAAGATGTTAGGAGGTCCAGTACGTGGGTCTAGGTCAGAGCGCCGAGCCTCCCGGATAACAGTGTCAGTCTCCCATGTAGCTGTGGCCACCAGACAGGAAGGAGGGAGAATAGGCTAGGGCTCAGCACAGAGCTTTTCAGGCTCTGACTGGCGGGAGAGAGCATCAGGCTTAGAATTACTGGACCCAGGGCGATAAGTCAGTGTGAAATGTATCCTTCCTAGGAACAAGCCCCACCAGACCTGGGGGGAGTTCAGAACGGAATGGATCAGAATGTGAAAGTAGTTTGGCCCCCTGCACCAGTGCCTCCATTCCTCCAGTGCCAACACCACAGCCAAAGGCTCATCATCATCATCATAATTGCGCTCTACGGGAGATAGACGCCAGGAGAAGAAAGCACAGGGATGCAGCTTGTGATCTGCTGGTGAACGTTGAGAGAGGACGGCCCCTACACCAGAATCTGAATCTAGCACAAACTGTAACGAGGGGTTAGGGTGAGTTAACACAGGGGCTGACGAGAAAATTTGCTTTGAGGTGAAATCCCAAACACCACTGTAGCTGTTTCCGGGTGGTGGGTGTTGGTCAATCTGCTACTGCCTGCGTCTTGGCTGGGTCCGTCTTCACCTTTCCCTGCTCAATAATGGAACCCAGGAAACTGACAGAGGGGATGGGAAATTCACACTTTTCAGCTTTAACAACCAGTTTGTTTTCCAGAAGACGTCGAAGCACCAACCTGACACGCTGAACGTGTGCCTCTTGGTTCCGTCCAAATACACGAAGATGAAACGGTTCAGCATGTCAAGGAGGACGTCATTCCCCATGACTTGAAACACGTTTGGGGCATTGGTGAGATGGTATCGCTTTAAATATATCTTATTAGAAGCTAACGAGATACGGTTGGTGGGATTAACCAGACTAAATAACCATGGCTGTGGATGTAATGCACACTGATGTTCTGATGAAACATGACATATGAGTGGCTGTGAACTCTCTCTCTCCCTCTCTCTCTCTCTCTCTCTAACACACACACACACACAGTCATAAACTCAGAGGCCATCTGCTTAAGCCGTCCTACCAGCTGCCTGAACCCAAGGTTGATGTAACATCTGTCTGCAGCAGTACCCTACACATGACTCCAACCTGTCTAGTCAGTTCTGAACATCATATTCATTCCTAATGCACTACCTGCTCACTGTGTCTGCTTGCACTAGCATCGCTGTGAGAACAACCCTCACATATATCGCTCTTCTTCAAGCAGTTAGATTACAATCTGATTTACAGTTAGAAACCTGAATTAGCAGGGGGCTTAGGTTAAAACAAGGGGTTCAGTCAGGTGTGCACTGTCAAAGGGTGCTACATCTGGTATAACTGAGGCTACTATTTACATTTTTGAGGAATCAAAGGAGGAATCTTTGAGTTTTTTATATTTTCTGTTTCATTTATGATCACAAATATTGTTGAAAAATGTTAAATGTTAATTTTACTGCTAGGTCCAACTCAAATGTATAATGAAATGATGAAAAAAAACAATACCGACTGGGTCGTCAGGAGCACATTTCTCACTTCAGTTTGACTTGAATCAACAAATTTGATCATTTCATTGTTTGGCACTGCTCCTCTGAAAGTGCGCGCGTTCGGATTTAAGAACGTAGTGGTAGTTAAGATTAGGGCGGGGATAAGTGGGATCAGTGGACGGTTCTCACAAATGTAGTAAACCTGATGTGTGTGTGTGTGTGTGTGTGTGTGTGTGTGTGTGTGTGCGTGCGTGTGGGTAAGGTCACATGGCCGAGGCTGCTGTGTTTACCAACAAGAGGAGGAGGAGGTCATAGAGTAGTAGACGCTCGGCTTGACAGCCAGCAGCAGCCTGCAGCAGCTACACTTATCTCAGTGAAGGGACCGGGATGGTTGCTGTTGCGCTGCTGTTTAGGGGGTAAGATTTGGCTGCTTGTGAAATATAGATTGTGCACTTTGTGGGATATTTATAATTGCTAGTTTCTGTGGCAGCCCGAACAATATGTACATGCTGGTTGTTGCCTTGCAAAGGGGAATGAACAAAATGTTTTAGCAAGGAGCTTTTCCGCTATGGCTTTCTTTTGTGACTGTCAGTGTTGGGCTGTAGCGGTGTGTGTGTGTGTGTGTGTGTCTGTGGGTGTGTGTGTGTGTGTGTGTGTGTGTGGTGAGAAGTACAAGCCAAAGACGCCGTTATATTGCAGTTGCATCTCTGGCTAACTTTGTTAAGTTAGTATTTTGTGAACAACATTCAACAGATCTTAATGTGTGGCAGGGCTTTTAGCAGCTGTGCACTGTGTGTGTGTGTGTGCGTGTGCGTGTGTGTGTGCGTGCACGCAGGTGTAGATCTTGGCATTTGTATTATTCTTTCTGTCTGAACGTGTGTGTGCACCTAGGAACAGTGTATGTCACTGGACTATGCAGAAGCGCACAATGGCGCATCCGTAAACCAGAGGCAGGGACACAGTGACCCATTGTGGAGGCAGAAAAGCACAAGTCATGCTAAAGGGCACAGCTGACTGTAACATGCACAGCCGAGCTGTGAAATCAAAAGGAAGGGAAACATACTGTGTCAGTGTGTGTATCCCGTAGCAACTGACATATAACGCGTTAATGTTTGACCTGCCGTGAAAGCAGCGTGATATCCACGCAGACAACGTGAAAGAAAACACTTTGAAAGTTACAGAATGGCCTGTTTGTTGTTTGTGAGGCATCTCTGCGTCACACTGTCAGTAGCGAGCAACAGTAAGCGTCTTTGCTTTAATTGTGCCGATTTTCTGCACACACTCTCTGTTATTTTACTTTGAAGTGAGTGCGATTTAATTGTAGGTCACTGCGTTCACAAATCAAATGGTGAGCAAATGCATTAATAATATTTGATTGATGCGTTGGACTTAAGCAGCCCGACACCAAACGCAATTGGGAATGAGTCAAAATCAAGACCAAAAAATGAGTCCTCTCCCAAGAACAAGCTTGGACACGGAGTCCGCTGTGTTATTCACTCAAGAAATGAGATGTGTGATAGGATCAGGCGATCGCTGCTGTTGTGAAATTCTGAAATGTTGTCTGGCTCGGGGGCTTTCTGCGAGGGGGTTGAACGTCTGCGTGGGTTTCCTCTTGGGGCTCTGGTTTCCTCCCACACACGGAGGACATGCAGGGTTTGAAGGCTTTAAATGACCTGTAGGTGCGAATGTGAGAGTGCGAATATGTTTGTCTGTGTTAGACTGGTGACCTGGCAAGGGTCCCTGTTCTGTGGTAGGCTTTCGGGCTTTCAGGATAAGCTGGTTACAGAATGGAGGGACAGGGGTTTGAAATTTGTAGTAATGCAGAACTCCCTATAAACAGCTTCCGTTAGCATGCTGCACATGGCTGCAAGTATTGTGCAGTGTTATTTGGCATGAATGTACGAATGTATTTGTGTTCGGAACGTGTAAAATTGCACGTTTAAAAGGAGGATGCATCATGGGCAGCATCGTTTGAGTCACTGGCTCACTTTTCATGGGCCTGGCTGGAGAGAAGTGGGCCAAAAGGGGTTACACAATTGGGAGTAGGATTGAAGGTTTTCTGAAAGATTATCAGTTATCTGATGCTATTTCTTCACATTGATTAGATCAGGGGCGCCCACACTTTTTTGGCTCGTGAGCTACTTATAAAAACCACCAAGTCAAAATGTTCTACCTACTATAAAAATACAAAACCTATATTTATTTATGCATATATTGAGAATTCTTTATATGCAAAATATATGTTGGTGTAGCTTGCCTAACTACATGAACCCATATTGCACAGTACAACTCTGTACATGTTTCTTCTTACTTTGTCCAGCTCGCCCACTCATTTTTATACCCTTTCTTAAGTTTAAAAGAAATAAATTGGAGGCTATCTCGCTAGCTTGCTAGACTTTTGCAGCACTTGGTGCCTTTGTATGCATGCGCATGGATGATGGGCTGACGTCTACTTCGTTAATTCCATGCGATCTACCAACACTACCTTTGCGATCGACCGGCAAATCGCGATCGACGTGTTAGATTATATGGCAATATTTTTGCTCTTTCTCCTCCTGGGACCAGAAACATCCACAAGAAATGCAATGGAAATCCAGTTTGAGAGACCTTGTCACAGGCAATAAGTGTTGGTCAAGGGGACGTTTTGGTCCACTGGTGGTGCTAGAATAATGGACAGAGGATCCCCAAAATTATTGGGATCATCCTCTTGGGACAATGAGCATGCATAGCAAATGTCCTGTCAATCTAACAACTATGTGTTACGATAGGGCAACAAAAAGCGACTAGCCAAATTATTTTAAATGATCTGTCTCCTGACTTATTTACATGGATTGATACCGAAAGTTAAGTTAAATTGAACAAACGAACCCTTTTAACTTGAGACGGTGTTCATTTTGATGTAGCTTTAGGCTGTACAAAAAAAATATATAGTTACATTTTAGTTACTTGCTTTTGTCAAGACACTTTAATGTAGTTGTATTCAGTTTTTGTCAAACAATTTACATTTCTTGCACTGTTTTATCTTATCTTTGAAATTGAACTTTTTTGTGTTTTTTAAGGCTTCTCAAAGAAATCTTTGGTGATCGTTACAGGTGTTGTTGTCGTCTGTCAGAAGATTAGCTAAAGAATATGGCTCTGTTCAACTATGAACTCTGAGTAGCTGAAACATGCGGTGACTATTTCACTCTCATTAGTAAATGTCAATCCCAGACTCTGGCTGTAGTGGTCTCATTGTTTAGTTGTCCGGTCCGCAGCTGTTGCGGTTGTGGTTGACTCCCATCAGTCTCATAGCGCACTTTCCAGCCACATCAGTGAAGGAGCTCTAAAAACCCACTGTACACTATCTGCTCAGCACCAAACAGCAGGCAGACACATTTAGAGACTCGCTGGATTTCCCACAGGAGCTGGTTAGATGTCCAAAAACAGAGCTAAAAGAGCGGAAATATCGGACTTTTTTTCTCCAGGTGGTCAGAAACAAGACTCCAAATGAATGGCCGTGTTGCTCCGTAACTGCTGAATGTGTACATAAGCAACGCTGCAAGCAATGTTGTGTTCCCAACTTGTTTGCGCTCCTTCTTTGTGGCCCAAAAAAATCAGTCATTGCAGGTTTAAAGGATCTCAAAGATAACACAACGTGTGTTTAGCAGCCAAAAGGTGAACATGTATGTAGGCTAACATTAATGATGATTAGATTCCTTTATTGAACAGCGAAGGAAATATGTTGACACCGTAAATTAACACTGCACTTATTCCTATCCATAGAGGAAATAAACTGAACATAAAGGATAGACCAGTCAAAGCAACGTTAGCAGATTACATTACATCCGTACTCCCTAAAAACATTAAACTGGCTTTCCTTTTAAATGGCGGGCATCAACCCTGGCCACGAAAACCAGACAGATGACCAACTACAAACCAAAATTAACGACTTGACCAACGAACCGAAAGAGTTCTACTGTCGCTCCGACAATGGGACAGTCCTGACACCGTCCCACGTGACCCCCCCCCACCCATTCACCCACAAGAACAGTTTCTTGCCGTCCTCATCAACAAGGCCCGGGACACCCACTGACACTGACGCTCATTTTATATTTAGGATTCTTGACCTGCGGTGCTTGCCTTATCTTTCTTTATATTTCTGCTATGTTTATTGTTTTGCACCAAAATGCCGGAGCAAATCCCTTGTATGCGTAGACCTCCTTGGCAATAAAGCTGATTCTGATTCTGTTTTCATGGCTTGTCTTGCGGCTGCGTTTGCATCGCCTATATTTCAGTGGGATTGCAGATGAAGCTAACATTTAGCTTTTTTTCCTCCCTTACAAGAACAGGTGGCTAGTTTTACTGACAGAGCAACCTAAGCTCCTAAAACTTACATACCACTATTTTGCAGCGAGTCAGTTTTGTACAAAACATATAGTAATACCTAGGGTTTTTTTAATCAACGTAATGAAGACCTATATTTAAAAAAAAAAGAGAGAAGCAAAATGTTAACTGCCAACACAAAATAAAATTTGTTTCCCCTACAATGTCCACTGGCAACAAAGCCTAATCAGGCACATACAACAGCAGTTATAGATAATGGACGGATGGAAAATCTGTTTGGGGCTGTGTCTGTGAATGCTCTCGAATCCAAAAGTAAATCCCACTCACACTCACTTGACTTGTACTCTTATTGCTGGGGCCATGAGAATTATAGTACCTTAAAACGAGGCCACGTGCGGGGCCGTTTCCGAACATTTTGGGGCCCTAAGCAACATCTTTCACTGCCCCCGCGCCCCCGCAAAAAAACAACAACAAAAAAAAAAAACCCAAACCACCACCACCACCCCTCTGGCTACTGCCAGAACACCCCAGTCATTTTAATATCCCGGAATGCAAGTTAATGACTGGTCATATTTTATTATCAATAAAGCTTTTAACAAAACGGTAAAAAAAAAAAAAAGAAGAAAAAAAAGGGCCCTGGTGACATGGCAGAAAAGGCTGAGCAACCCTGACCTTGGCTGTTCCTTTAAAGGCCAATGTGCTCCCAGTCACGTCACCTGGCTAAACAAGGACTTAAAGTGGATGTAACCAGTAGATTCATCGAGGCAATGTCGTCATAGAGACGAATCCCTCACAAACACCTAGCGAGGCCAGTCAGTAAGATTACACTTTAACAAGAAACAAGTAAAAACAGAGTCACTTATGAGCCAGGAGACACTATCCATAGATTGGTGCTGCTTACTAGTTTACCTAATTTGCTAATTAGCTGCTGGCCTTTTGTAATTATTCTCACAGTAGCCTGACTACACTCTTTATATACTGTATTCTACAAAATCCTCTAGCTTTACCCTTGTGTCAGACACGAGGTATACATGATAGATCAGCTGTCTTAAAAACCTTGTAATTGCTCATGGTAGTTCTATGGACCTTTAGTCAGCAGTAAAGTGAATCGCTTGATTGTTGAGATGGAATTTGCCGCAAGCAAGACCGAGTGTGGCCAACGCCAGTAACTTCCTACAGAGTTTCTAATTGTATACATAATTGTGTGTCAGCTGTGATGTCTTCAGCTGATCTGCGAAAAATGCTTTCAGGACTGGTAAAGGCGTCATTAGTACCTCATTGTGCTCCATTTAAACACACAAAGAATACGGAGTCAAAAGCAGACCTTTCCAAACAACTAATCCAATGAAGGCAGTGTTTTTATATTTGAACGAGCTGTTTCTGAGTAGTTCGCTTGCATTATTATTATGGTAAAAGTAGATACTGCAAGGCAGGCATTTGTTCCTTAATACTAGGGCTGTCAAAATGAACGCGTTAACTTTTTCGATTAATTTGAAACGTTGAAGACGTTAAAAAAAATGAACGCATTACTGTGTTTAAGACGCTGTAGCGTGCTTAGAGTAAAGATACTGGCGTCATATGAAACTAGACGACCCAAGGCATTCATCGGTACCAACCATGTCATGCTATGTAGTCGAAAAGGGCCCGTCAGAACGCTCCAAAGTTAAAAAGCTACATTTTGGCGAGGGAAAAGGGGTCCTTTTGGACTCTTTCTCTGTGTGTGTCTTCTTGTGTCAGTCAGAATCTTTCCTTGTTCTTCATTCATGTTTGCATGGACTATTGTGGACCTTGTTGAAATTCAACTGGCACTTGACCATGGAACACATTTATTGTTGTTAGTTATCATCTATATTGGTGGATATAAGAAATCATTGCCTTCTAATTTGAATGGCCTTGGTGGTTTGGTAATTCAACTGGCACTTTAACACGTTGGCCTGGTTTTTATGTTGCTATTTCTGTTAGTGCAGATCAGAAATCTGCCTTTCAAGCTGACAGTCAGTGGCCTCGATGGTTCTTATTGAGGATCTGTGTTCAGAGTTAAAGAGATGCCATTAAACAATAATATTTGAATTTAAATATTCTTCCTTGGTGTTGGTTCTACATTAATTCTGTGATTGTAAATTTTAATATCCATTATTACAAGCATCAATATTAAGAAGAAAAAAAGTGATCAATCACAGCAAACTCTGCGATTAATTAGTAAAAAACTAAATTGACAGCCCCGCTTAATACAGACCCATTCAGTTGTCAAGCACCCCCCGTCTAAATTGGATTGTTTTACTACTGTAACTTGAGTATAATTGAAGTATGTGTAGGAAAATACATATGTATAAATCTATGTAATTGTATATCAAGTTGTATCGGAAAATATAAAATGTCTAATTGGTTCTTGGTATCAGCAGATACTTAACATTAGTCTCAGATCGAATGAAATAGTTCAATGCAATGGAGTCTCATCTTGAATGCACTTTTAAAGATTTCTGTTTGAAACAGATGTTTAAGCAGTGGTGGAGAGTTACTCAACTGTTGTTCAATTCTGAGGTGTTTTTCACTTTACTTGAGTAATTTGATTTTATGCTACTTTATACTTCTACTCCACTACATTTACTTGAAATCAATGGTTACTCTACAAATTAAGATACATTTAGGGCTGCAGCATTTTTCCCCCCTTCTTGGTTAATCTCATGATCATTTCCTTAATTCACTGATTAATCGTTTGGTCTACTACACATCTGAATGTAGTGAAAAAAATGTCGGTCACAGTCTCCTACGGCACAAGGTGACGTCTACAAATGTCTTATGTCCGACCAACAGTCAAAAACCCAAAGACAATTTGATCCTAATGATATGAAAGAAAGAAAAGCAGTAAATCCTTGCAACGGAAAAGCTGGAACCAGAGAACGGTTGGCACTTACGCTCAAAAAACGATTGCGATGAAGTGATTATCAAAACAGTTGCTGATTTCATTGTCTGTCGATCAGACTGTCTGTCGTTGGAGCTGTGTTACAAATATGATGCATTGCTTTAAATATAACTACCTAACAGTATATAGAAGTAGTTAAAAATAGCTCCACCTCAACCAACACTAAAATATTGCCTAATGCATTAGAAATAGTAATCTAGTGATATATAAGAACAAAAATATATATAATATATTAATATAGAGAGCAGCTATTTGTCCTCCATAATGAGTACTTTAAGTATATTTAGCTGTTAATACTTAAGTACTTTAAACACTTTGAATGCAGGACTTGTAGTGGAGTATTATTACATTGCTGAATTGCTCATCGGAAAATACTTCTTCCAGCACAGTCAACGTGTTGCCCTGTAGCGGCGTTTTTCACTTTTAAAAAGCAAAATGATCCCTTTTAAATGGTAAATGGACTGTACTTGTATAGCGCCTTTCTAGTCTTCTGACTACTCAAAGCGCTTTCACACTACATATCACACTCACCCCATTCATACAGTGATGGCAGGAGCTAACTGCCCATCAGTACAGGGAACCTAACCATTCACACACCGAAGGCGCAGCTTCGGGAGCAATTGGGCGCTCAGTATCTTGCTCAAGGACACTTCGACATGTGGGCTGCGGGAACCCGGGATCGAACGGTCCGACCTTCCGATTGGAAGCCACAGCCATTTTTACATTTTGTAATGGTTCAACTGACCACGTGTGTGAATGGGGTCATTTATAGTGGTGAACCCAGAGAGCATTACCACCAACTCTGCACTTCTCCTCAGCACTATGGCAATTTTTTTTGTGTCTTTCAGCTCTTTGTTTTGGGTTTTACAGCCCGCAACTTTACTGATTTGGTTTGCGCTCACTGTTCTCACCAACCTCGTTTCCAGCAGCTGCAGGCTGCAAAGGAAAAGCCCATTGTGCCTTCCCAAATTACCATGTACTCCAAAGTTGGGTATCTTTGGCTGTGCCTGCAACTGTAGATAATTACTTGTAGCCATATTTAGTTATCACTTAGGTTGTGGACAACTTCCAGTTATCCAATTATTATCATCTTTGGAACAGTGCTGCATTGATGCTATGGATCTATGACAATTCAGCTGCCAAAACCACAAACAGTTATTTACATTTAATAATGAAACAAGATGATCTGGGATCGCTGATTGATAGGACACACATGTCTGCATCTTTGACTGGTAGAGAGGGTTATATGAGGGTACCGCATTCACATAAATAAATATGTCAGAATCATTCCTGCGGCAAAGGCTATTTCAGAGTGCACTTAGTGTTATTTTTGAATAAGAACTTTTTGTTAGTACTGAAATCACCAGACACATTAGGAACCACCACATCTAGGCACAGTCCCGTTCAAGATCTTATCCATTTACAGTCAAGAAACAATGCCTTCATTCATTCGACTGTGCACACACGCGCACACACACACACACCGACAAACCGATTGCTGATGTTTGACGCAAGTGTCAAATAATAAATTAGATGCCAGTGACGTCTGTTTTGCCTCACCAAGGTGATAACAGCTGATTACACACTGAGCCAATAACAGAGGCCCGAACCCCAAGAGTCCCCAGCTCCCACAATGCTGTGGGAGCCCTAATCCTCATTCAGCTGCCTGAATGATGTGGTTGGCCGCTGATCCTGCGATACAGATATTCCAAGCACCTCAGCAAACCACAGGATTAAATGTAAATGGACTGTACTTGTATAGTGCTTTTCTAATCGTCCGACTACTCAAAGCGCTTTCACACTACATATCACGTTTACCCAGACACACACATTCATTCACTGATGGCAGGAGCTGACTGCCCATCAGTACAAATTAAACTAATCATTCACACACACTCACACACCGAAGGCACAGCTTCGGGAGCAATTTAGGGTTCAGTATCTTGCTCGAGGATACTTCGACACATGGCTGGGGGAAGCCGGGATCGAACCGCCGACCTTACGATTGGTAGACGACCCGCTCTGCCGCCGAGCCACAGCCGCCCCAAAAATCAAAGTGTGAGATCACGGCCGCTTTAAAGTCAAATGCGTAGCGTGATTTGGACAGAGAATTCTACAATAGTTATTCTACATGATTTGGACATGGGCCCTTCATTCTCACGTCACATAAAGTTCACCCCAATTCTCAATGAAACTCACTGCATCTGAACCGGTGTAGCTGCCACCTTGGGCAAAGAGAAGAAAGACACGCAGGCTGTCCTATGGAGGAAGGACCTAATGATGTGGAAACATATTGTATTCTATTTAAGAATGCACTCCAGCTCCAACACAAGCAATCGGTGTAACTTGACCTGATGGTTACACAGTGTACTGCCTCGTGCAGCCCAAAATGTATGACCTTGTGGACAAACATGTGTGGACACATTCCACGCATGCAGACACCCAATGTAGCATATGCAGAAAGATGTGTGCATCTGCTTTTATATGATTATATATAGCATATGTTTGTAGAACTGGTGCAACGTGAAATTGAAATCTCAATTTATGTATTCATAGATTAAGATTTCAGACCCTTTCAGAATCATTACTTTGTGCCATTAATGACAGCTATAGTGTTGCATATCTGTAATTTTCACATTTATAAGTGACAAAGCACTGCACTGGTGTAAAAGTTTAGCACTAAGTAGTGAACATGCCACGGACACTACATTTTAGTGCAACATGTAGTAAATAGAGCGACTACGGCTGCAGCTCGTCTTGCTTTCAGCTCATTTGGTTCGGATTGTTTGGGGTGAGTGTTTGTCTTTTTTGGTACTAGTCACAAAAGTGCGAAATGTATAAATCTAAGCATAGGGGCTTTAATAAACTGTATTACATGGCCACCCTGGCTAGCATAAGATATACAATGTGTCTGCAAGTTATTTATGATCCATCCATCTTCTACCGCTGGGTCGTGGAGGCAGCAGTCTGAGCAGAGAAGCCCAGACTTCCCTCTCCCCAGACACTTCCTCCAGCTCTTCTGGGGGAATACCGAGGCGTTCCCAGGCCAGCCGAGAGACACAGTCCCTCCAGCATGTCCTAGGTCAAATCCGCCTTATGAGAAATTTTAAATCCAGGTCCGTGACGTCGCCCGGTGTGGCGCAACCGGGGCCCCACCCTGGAGCCAGGCCCGGTGTTGCTACTCATATGCGAGCGCCTGGTGGGCGTGGGGCTGATCTCCCGTGGGCGCACCACCTACAGGAGGAACCGTAAGGGGCCGGTGCATTGTGGATTGGGTGGCAGTCGAAGGTGGGGGCCTCGGCGACCCAATCCCCGGACACGGTTATTTATGATCATCGTGTCAATTCAGCTTCAGACTTAAATATTGTTACTCGATAAAGTGTTTGCTGTTAATGATTTGTCATCAGGAATGGGAACGTTTTCACATACAGTACGATACCCGTGTAATGTGAATTTTCCATACGTAGATGCCCCATCTTACAATTTTTCTGCTTTGGTGGACATTGGTTTTAATTGATTTTGCTTCACTCCCCCTTCTGCCTCCTTTGCCTGCTTTTAAAAGGAGACAAGGGCAGCACAGTGGATCAGTGGTTAGCACTGTCTGGGAGGTCCTGGGTTCAATGCCCGGGCAGGCCAGGGCCTTTCTATGTGGAGTTTACATGTTGTCTCCTGTCTGAGTCCCCTTGACCAAGGCACTGGCTTAGAACTGGAGTAGGTCCCCAAGCACACTGCTCCTCATACTTAGGATGGGTTAAATGCAGGGAACAGATTTCACTATGCGTTGTGCTGTGTATGATTTTGTATGTCACAAGAAAAAGATTCCATACAGATTAACACTGCTTTGAGATCAAATTGATTTACACAATGGACACATGCCTATTAGCAAGTGTCTGCTTAAAGCTATTATGACAGACAATACATGGACAAATTTGACTTCACATGATCATAAAACTAGCATAAGGCATTTATTGTCATACTAACAGTTTACTTATCTTACTGATGACTGTCTCTCTCCTGTTCCCAGGGAAACCCTGAATGGTCCAGAGCAGTAAACAGGAAGTGCTGACGTCTGTCCTTCCTCCAGCTTGGCACTATGGGATCATCCACATTAGGGAAGGCAGCATCTCTTGATGCTCTCTTAAATGAATGCATTCAAGCATTTGGTGAGTGACACATGGGATTTTAATTGCAACCAAGGCCTACCTGACAAAGCGGGCATAAATTGGGACTCAGACCGTCAGGGGCTCCAAAGGCCCAGTCTCACTTGGTGGCAATTAGTTTATGATGATTTGATTACTGAAATGAAATGGAAGGTGCTACATGGAGACTTTTGCATTTGTACCCAATCTTGAGGCCCTGTTTTTTAGAGGGCCCCTTGATTCAAAATCTACTATTAATACCTTTTAATTCATTAGTGTCAGTGAACACAATATACCTATAGCCATAGCATCCCACACAGGCATATTCCCTTTGTCACAATGGTGAGTGGTAACAAGGAACAGGACCCAAATGCAGAAAGGTGAGGAGGACAGGCACATTTCAGTTATTTTTTGATATTGGAAGGCTTACAGACCAGCACAAGTAGGTCAGCAAGAGACACGCAGGCAGGATCAGGTTCAGGTGGCTTGAAAGTGCTAATACAAAATGCCACTTCAACATTTCAACGATCTGACATGGGAACAAAGGACGTGGACCGGTACATATGGTGGGAGGGAGTGGCCAGGCAGCTGCAGAGCAGATGAGGGAAGTGGGAAGCTGTGGGAAGCTGTGGGAAGCTGTGTGAAGATGGGTGGGGCAGGCAGGTGATGGGAAAAGGAGGTCGGGGTCCGAGGGCATCTGGTGAATGGGACAGGGGAATTAGGAATGTGGCTGGAGAGAAGGGAAAGAGAGACAAACTGTGATACCAGCAACAATTAAACAAATCTCATGAAAAGACCAAAACCACCAATGTGTTAGTCCGTCTCTCAATACTGCCTTCCCTACCCTGTCTGTAGCTCTCCGCTCCAAGCCCATTGACTGAAGATGTCAATTTTATATCTTGTTAGGAGGGTAATTCATTGTTGGTTTGGGTCTTTTCATGGCATTGTTTGCTCGAAAAATATTGAATATTGCTATGCTTTAAGATAAGTCATAAAACAACATGATTAGGCTTTCCTCATGGACATTAATACAATGTCTGTTACCTCTAGTTTCAATTTGGTGACATTTTGTGACTCACTCCTTTTTATAGATGACAGTGGGGAGCTGCAGGCCAACCTGCTTCCTCGCAGACTGCTGCTGATGCATCGCTGGTATGTTACATCCTCAGAGCTGGCGGGAAAACTGCTGATGATATATCCCATCTGGCAGAAGGTCCGCAGGAACTACAGCTAATACACGTTAACACAGTGCTTTAACAACATGTCAAAATACTGCTGGCTATTGTATTTCAGCTGGCTGACGTACTTTAACAATGCCTTAGAAAAATTATTCCTCACCTTACAGGAAATCCAAACTAAATCTTTTATTTTCCTAATGGAATTCTAATCAATCCCTTTAAGTGAAGACAGCGTACCAGTTCATTTCAGTGTCTTTCCCTCACCTTTTCTCATGCTGTGTACTCTATGTTAATGTAGAATGAGCAGTATTGATCCTGTCTGGATCAATGTCCTTGGAGCTGCTCAGTAAGTGGCCTGTTGTGCTGTCAGATGTCAGACATTCGCAGGGCAGCTTTCCTTCGTCTTATCCTCCTGGAAATCTCCAACGGTTATTACTGTATTTTGCCTCAGGCGTCACCACCCCACTGCGTGTGTGTGTGCATATACAGTACAGTGTATGTGTTTGTGTGTGTGTGTATGGTGAGGTGTAACCTAAAGACTTCCTAGTAAATTGTAAGGAGTGTCTTGCTCATGGTGGGAATTGTTGGGTCTACGTAAATAATATTATAAAGAGTACGGTCTAGACTGGAAGCCAATGCAGTGATTTGAGGAGAGGTGTAGTATAATGGGCTGCGTATACACAGCCTTCCCACAGTTGCCCCACAGTATGGCCAGTATGTCATTACAGTGGTCTTTTCCTCAAGTTACAAAGATGATTTTGTGACTTGATCTGTTTTTTTGTGAAAATTAAGGTGGCGAAGATGACAAAACATGTTTAACTTCATCTTCAGTTCAAGAGACAATGAATCAAGCTGAGCCTGAGCGATCGACAGTGATGGTAATGATGGGGATGTATTGGTTTGCGCATAAGACAGAATAACAGGATGAAATGGATATCTAAAGAATAGCCGCTGGAGGGCTTTGTCACTTGAAAGTAAACATGTGTTGTTTTGGGGGGCACTTGCTGAAAGAACTGACGGTGTCGTTGTTCTTGGGAAGACAATGTCTAATTTGCGCATGACAGAGAAAATCATAGCAGGAGTTTGCAGTAAAAGGAGGAAAACTGGAAGGAAAAGAGCGTCTTAATTAACTTTTGCCAAAGCTTCACTGATGTATAGAAAGTGCTGCATGAGTTTGCATGTTTCCTCCAAATTCCTCCCACAGTCCAGAGTAACGCAGCTTAGGTCGACTGGAGACTCTACATTGCCCACACTTGTGAATGTAAAGGCCTCATTATTCTTCGTATAAACTAATTCAAACAAAGTGTTGTGTGACCACGACAGTGGCACCCCGAGAAATGTTTCAAAGGGGTGGCCAGATGGGGCCACTGAAAATAACGGGGTAGCACACCAAAACGAAAAGCGGGTCGGAGTCTGACGCAGTGATGGCAATACATTTGTTGTTTTCTTTCACATGAAATATTATGAAAAATACATATTATTGATTTAAATGAATTGTACCTAATGTAAAATATCAGATAGAAGCATATTATGCATACAGTACTCTTAACTCAGAAACAGAAAAGTGTTCATTCCTAATAGCCACACTCATTGGCGAGGTCGTCTGCCGTCATATGTAAGACACAAGGAATCACACAAATCAGCAAACGCATTCTGCCAGCTGAAAAAGTCATGAATGATGTGGAGAGGCCACAGACAGCAGCAGATGAATCCTTAAAGTGTGACTGATTATTTCCTTAATGTGCTTATTTATCGTACATTGCACTGTGCTAGTTCGTCAAATCTTGGAAAGAGTCCTTAACTTAACCCCACGTACCGTGACTGCAAAGGTGACAACTGCCAGAGGACCAGGCTGAAGATTTGTTATTTAATGAGGTGAGGTGCATCCCCACACACGGACCCTTTTCCATGGCTAACTTAAAGGCAGAATGAGTAGGATTTGTCGGTTGTGGTTTGTAAATGCAACATTCAAAGGTTGGCCCCTCCTCCCTCGCTCAAAGACACCGGAAGCGCAGGCCCAATGCTGCCTAAGACAGCGTTTCTGTATCAGTTCTTCAACGCTATAAAAAAAAAAACCCACTGCTAACAGACACTAGCACCGAGTCCCAGATGACCAACTTACTACGTTGGTTTGAGACTGCCGTGGTAGCGGCGTGGCTTGTATTGCAGAAAATTATACTAAGCTCAAACTCAGACCTCAAGCGTTACTTTCTCAAAAACGTAAAGTTGTTTGCATTGGTTGATAGTATGTCTTAGTGTGGACGCACACTGCCAGCCACTGTTTTTGGAATGTAACATTTGTTATAATAGAAAAGCTGACACTTTAGCAAGCTAACTAAGCTATCTGCCCGCACCTACCTGTCCAACAGAAAACAGGCCCACTCCGCGTCACTCTTCATCCCCATCCTCTCCTTCAGCGCACGCCAGCAGGTGAAAGCAGATTCACTCTCGTTTTGGAACGAGCTTTGTCAGCTTGGCGTTTCACACTCAGTGCGCTGTTATTGGCTGAAGGCTACACACCGACTGCCCAACGACTGATGCCCAGCAACGTACCGAGCACAGCAAAAATAAGAAATAACAGGCAGGGGGCAGGGTCTCGGCAGATACAGACACCGCCACGCACATCTAGTAGTGATGATCGAGAGGGATTGTTTTTGTAAGAGTCTATACATTGTTTTTTTTAGGAAAGTCCTACCCGTTCTGCCTTTAACCTCATTTCATCTGATGTCGCCTTATTTCTTGTGGAGCTTACAGTTTCACATACAATTCCGGTTTATACAGTTTCAAGGTTTCATACGTGAAAATTAGAGGCCACAATTAGTTTAAATCCTCACCATGTGCCTTGTTAAATTTGACAATGAGCACTGAAATTAGCTTTTGTTTTAACCTTAAATCAAACCAGTGACTAACCCTGTGTTTTAAGGACAACCCTTCTCTAGAGTGGGGCCCCAAAGGCTGGGGACATCCCACAATCCCCAGTTGTAAATGTGACACATGCTGTGGGGAACTTCCTGCACTATACCACAACAATACAAGGACATGAGTCACATGTCACAAGTGTCATTGTGGGGCTCAGTGATAAGTTCTTTGGAGCTAAAATTAAATGTTTTCCATTTTGGCCCAAATTCATCACGTCGCCATCTTTTCACTGTCAAAATATTTGCTGCTGAAGTCTATATGTGTGTCCAGGTACTGGATAGTGACATTCCCTGCAGAGTTCAACCTGGACTTGGGTCTGATCCGGATAACAGAAGAGTTCAGAGATGTTGCTGCTCAGCTCGGCTGTGAGGAGCATTTGAAACTCCTCGACATCTCCACCATGTACGACACAAACAGCATACAGATACATTTGTAGAAACTATTCACCGGATTAGTCTTAGCAAGTTTATTGGTAAGAAATGAACTGTGCCAACAATTTAGTTCTCAACCTCACCCTAAAGTCCATCAAATCTCGACTCCAATCTTCTCTCTAATGGGTGGTAAAACATCTGTAAGGATACATAAGCCCAGCTGTTCTTTTTTTGAAGCTGTTTCCTATCACAGGACCAACAGGACTAAAAACGTACATAGACATAACTCAAACTAGCTAAGACCTTAAAGGACCATATTGGTGATTCTGCAGCTTTCACTCTGTTAGCTAATTGATTTAGCTTGTGTCACATTTTCTAAAGCATACCATAGGTTTTCGAGATTGATTGTGCTTATCGTTTCTAAACTGTTCTCCTTGTAGTCCGTCGTACGACTGGATGCGTAAGTTGACCCAGCGGAAGAAGCAGGCTAAGAAAGGCAAGGCCTCGCTGCTGTTTGACCACCTGGAGCCCATGGAGCTGGCCGAGCACCTCACCTTCCTGGAGTTCAAGTCCATCCGGAGGATATCGGTATGTCTACAAACAGCTCTGCTTCTGTCCAGTTGTCCAATGATTTCATTTTTTTTTCCAAGCCAGCACTGGGGCTCAAGGGTCGATTCGGTCAGTCCACCACTTTGGTCCAGACTGAAATATTTTGCATCTATTGGACGGATGGCCACGACATTTTGTACAGTCATCCATGGCCGCCAGAGGATGAATCCTGCTGAATTTGATGATCCTCTATCTATTTGACTTTTCCTCTAGCACCAGCAGCAGGTTGACATTTTTGGTTAGAATAAAATATCCCCACATCTACTGAATGGAACGCCATGCAGGCATTCACCAAAGAACTGTAATCATTTTGACCATTCTCTGACTTTTCGTCTAGCTCCATCATCAAGGTCAATATTTAAAGGTCCAGTGTTTAGGATTTAGTGGCATCTAGCGGTGAAACTGAATACCACTTGCATCACCCTCGCCATGCAAGCGTGTGGGAGAAACTATGGTGGCTGCGAAACTCACAAAAAAACTTGAACGGCCCTCTCTAGTGCCAGCGTTTGGTTTGTTTGTTCTGGGTTACTGAAGTAACATGGCGGTGCAACATGGTGGCCTCCATGGAAGGGGACCCACTCCATGTAGATACAAATGGCTCATTCCAATAATGAAAACACAACAATGGTTATTTTCAGGTGATTATACACTAATGACAACATACCTAAAGATATTATGTTCCATTTCTGCCAATACCTCCTCCTAAATGTTACAAACTGGACCTTTAAAGATGTCCAATAATTTGTTTTATGACCAAATACCTGCCAAACTAATGACATTCCCATCATCCTCACTTTGCGTTTAGCTAGTGTTTAGCTGGTTAGCATATGTTAAACTAAGACGGTGAACACTGAAAATCTGAACTTACAGAGCTGCTAGCTTGGCACGCTCTCCCTCATTTTCCCAAAATTAAAAGGAAATTCTTTCGGCTGTTGCAAATAAAGGCTTGATGTGAATGTACAGAAAGACTTCCAAGTCCTCCAAGATTTTGATTAGTATTTAATCTGATTATTAATGGGTAGTGGAAGATCAGAAACACCACATATAGGCTAATATAATGCACTAATGGTATTAATGGTGATACAACAATGATGACTGATAGATGTTATGGAAAATCTAATGAAGATTAAAGGTTATTGTGGGCACATATTTGGTTTTGAACCATCAATTAAAAACAGATATTAACATTCATATGATATGATTTATTTTTCCACTGCTGTTATCTAAAGCCAGACTGGCACGCTTCATGTACGGAATCATCTAAAGCAAGACTATGTACCATTTGAAACAAGAAATGGCACATTCTTCCTCTTAAAAGAAGAAATGAAAATTTAGGACACTCAAGGGTTTTGCTGCTACAGCCTCACTTGGTCTAGTATGACAAGTAGCTTATGGTGGCTAATGTTAGCTAATGTTAGACAGATGCTGCTGTGTATCTGACATTACTGAGTCAGATCTCTAACTTGGTTAAAGGCAGGTTAGATATGACGTCTTTTCATGAAACTCTATAATTGACATTTCAATGCCCAATGAAATACAACTCAATAGATTACAATCATAGGAATAATAATGATAATAATAATAAGACTAATTCTAATAATTTTATTAGTGTTTGTCGAGCACGAATGGGGCCAGTAGGTGGCCCGTAATCATAGATCCAGACTCTACAGCAACAGGAGCAGAAATACCTGCTGAAAGCGACAGAAGGAGAGAGGAGAGAGACTATTCTTAAACTTAATCTTAATCTACCTCCCAAACTGGGATCTGACTCTGGGTAGACAGATCTTCATTGCCATTGTCACAGGTACAAAGAAATTTATTAAGAGAGAAACCACAAGAAACCCTGCATTCTGGGAGCGCAGTGTTCTAGTCGGGTAATAGGGTACTGTAAGCTCGACACGATGGTGCCTAACTGAAAATCCTCCAATTGTTAGGTCGGAAGTGACACGAATGATTGCTGATTGCTTTCTCAAGGATTTTAGAGGGAAAGGGAAGGTTAGATATAGGTCTATAGACCCTTGGATCAAAGGTGGGCTTTTGTCTACTCCCTTTATTTTCCTGAACAAAGTGCAACATTGATAAAAAAATGTTCCTGGAAAGCTCTTGGAAAACACCTGCTGTAGAGCTTTGATGTGACGCTAGCTGGCGTCTGGGTGAACTACCTTGTTTGCACTAGTCAGGTGGTTAATTGGTAACAAGGCCAGCAAAAAGATCAAAAGTTATATTCAGGGACTTTTTGGAATTGTGATAAAACCATGAACTGATGTGATGAGCACTTTGTGTGTCCTTGCACTGTAATGTAGAGACGTAGAAAGTTGCTTCCGTTTACAAAAGTACTCACATTTTCCCACACATTTCCACAGATTGACTTTGAACGATATAAGATTTACAAAATATGACTCAGTAGCTAACAGAAGAGGAGCTATAAAAACCTAAAAAAGAATTACCTGTCGGGGTCTGTGATTGTGAGCCTCCTACTGCTCCCATGTCCCTGCTTGACAACAGCTACTACAATTAGTCTCATTTACATTTTAAAATAATAATAGTATTCTGGTAGTGGTAATATAATATAATATTACCACTACCAGTTTACTAGACTATTATTATTTTAAAATTCTATGTGGAGTTTGCATTGTGCTCCTGCTCTTTCTCTCTCTTTCTTAACCCAACCGGTAGCAGCAGATGGCCGCCCCCCCTGAGTCTGGTTCTGCTCCAGGTTTCTGCCTTTTAAAAGGAAGTTTTTCCTTGCCACTGTGGCAAAGTGCTTGCTCATGGTGGGAATTGTTGGGTCTGTAATATTATAAAGAGTACGGTCTAGACCTGCTCTATAGGAAAAGTGCAATGAGATACGTCTATACTTCAGGTAACGTCTGATCATCCTCTAGTCACCATCATGCCACATTTCCAGTTGTACATACAAAATATCAAAAATTCATTGGCAGATTGCCATGAAATGTACATCAATTCTTCTCACAGGATGACTCATCTCCATTTGGGAAATTCAATGAAAATATCAACTTTGCATACAAGATATTTTAAAATCGAACCGGCAAATGACAGAGCCAGGAAATGTGAAGAGCACACTGGTGCTTGCAAGGGCATAAATCCTTTTATTGTGGATGATAACACAGCTTTTCCTATACCATTGCCCTCAGAAGCTTTACTGTTTTAAGCCACTAGGAAAAGCAAAATTGTCAGTATGAAGTTTATTCTGTCTTTCTATTGTTAGGTGCCATGATCATTCCAGGATTTAGAGGCCCTATTGACAGCTGGATATCTGATCTGTCATTCCCTTTTGCCCCCAGTTCACTGATTACCAGAGCTATGTGATCCACGGCTGCCTGGTGGACAACCCAACTCTGGAGCGTTCCATTGCTCTGTTCAATGGAGTCTCGCAGTGGGTCCAGCTCATGGTGCTCAGCAAGCTAACACCTCAGACCCGTGCAGAGGTTATTACCAAATACATCCATGTGGCTCAGGTAAGACAGGGAGCAGTAAGCACTGCAGTCCCCTACAGAGCATTTCCATCTTCAGGGGGGGGGGGGGGTTGTCCAGAAAACATGAATATTACACGGCTGGCATTCTCTTCATCTTACTTTTTATTCAAAATTCAAACTACCATTTGAGCATGGGAACAATTGTAATAGTCGATCTGTAATGGTATAATGATATATTTTATTTAAATATTGTTTTTATTGCAAAGGTATCTGTACTTGTGCACAAACAGGAGCGTTTCAGTATTTCCTGAAACATACATTTACATCTGCTATTGATAGCATATTTGGGGTGTTTTTGTTTTGCACAAAAGCAGAGAGACAATATTTTACCAAGACTTTAAAGGATATGACCAATTTTCAACCCAGACTTGCTGAATCGTGCATCAACAACTTCACCGACAGCTGTTGGAACTAACTCCTGTGTTGCAGCTTCTCACTGAGGTCAAATAGAGGTTTGTCCTATGCACCACTATTAATGTAGAACACATTTTAAGTAAATAAACAAAAAATATTTTAACTATTAATAATAATGTTACGCCCTGCGACAAGTTGGCCACTGTCCAGGGTGTACCCCGCCTAAGGCCCAAAGTCACTAGTTTTGCTTCCTTTCTGTGATTGCACTGATTGTTTACGCCTGTGTCACAGTGTTCACCTGTGTCTCGTTTTCTCGTTTTCCTAGCTGAGGGCATTTAAGTTGGGGTTGTCCTTTGTTGTCAGTCAGTTCATCGTTGCTGTGTTGGTTTTATACCTGCCTACTACCTGGTTACAGTTGTTTACCTGCCTGTAAGTCAGGAAATAAACTGGTCATCATCCTTTGTTAAGTGGTCTGCGTTTGGGTCCTCTCCCTGAGAGGAATATTACACGGCTGGCATTCTCTTCATCTTACTTTTTATTCAAAATTCAAACTACCATTTGAGGATGGGAACAATTTTAACATTTGATCTGTAATGGTATAATGATAACATTTTATTTCAAAAATGTTTTTATTTAATTTAGTTGCTGCTTTATTGCAAATGTATTGTATTGTAATTGATTTACAATGGTGGTCATCCGGGGCCGGATATCATTACAGACCACTCTCATACATTTATAGTGATAACTGCAATCGATAACACAGCGATTTATCATCACATATTCAGCCATTTGTTTTTATGAAGACAATCTTACTTCAATGTTACTTCCATTCATAAGCATGAATTCGAGCACTTGAGTTGTCCTTCCATCAGAAAGGCAGTCTCATTAATATTCATCGTAGGTTTGTAGATGTTGTTTGTAATGGTGTTGGGCATCTTCATCTTCTAAAGCGCTTCTCCATTACGCGTCCATCAGTAGTGAAAGGAATGGATCAGTGTCCTAATGACACACTCTCAATGAGTGTGCTACACGGACTGTTATGGATTGGTTTTTAAGACTGTTTGATCAGTTAGAATGGCAAAATAAATTATAGCATTCTTCTACCTGGGCCTGTTACTCCCAATATCCAGCCTTTTGCTGTCATCATCAGTATTGTAGCATGATATTCGCCTTCTCAGGGCTTTGTCTAATAGCCCTGGCTCTTCTCCTCACACACCCATCCCAGCACAGTTCAGTAACCATCCTTGAGTATGCTGATGATAAAACCATGATTGGCTTCATATCCAAAAATCAACAAGCAGCCTCTGGAGCTGTAGAGTTTGGATCGGTTTCCAAAACCATTTCCATTACTATTATTTTAAATATCGATGTGGAATTTGCATGGTGCAACTATATGTCACCCGGAGTAGTCACAGGGTGCCTAGCAGAAAATGTTCGTCCTCAGACACCTTCAGAAATTCAAAGTGAAAAACAGAATCCTCCTAAAGTTTTACAGAGCCATCACTGAAAGTATCCTGACTACATCCAGAACAATTTGGTACAGCAGCATAGACACTCATACTGTTAGGGTTTGGACGGCGAGGTAAGGAGGACCCAGATGCAGACAGTAGTGAGGGATGGAGTCTTTATTGTCTCTTACCCTGCGGTGGACAGGCGACAGGAAACCAGGAAAACCAAGAAGCACGAGGAGGTAGCGAAAACCACGGAGGGAAAAACACCTGGGAAGGCTGGGAAGGCAACACGCAAACATCCTACAACACCGACACCGACAATGATCCCACACCGAGATAAGGAAACACATGAACTAAATCCGCTCAGGGGAGGTGAAGGCAACGAGACACAGGTGCAGGACAAACACAGGTGAACCCACTCAGGGAATCAGGGACAGGAAATAAAGTGACAGAGACAGGGGGGAAACAGACATCTACCAGAATAAAACAGGAAGTAACCGGACTGAAAATAATAAACATGGACAGATACAACATAGGACTGGAAGAAACAAAAGGCGCTAGGAGAACACATAACAAACACCCCCAAAAACACACCCCATATAACCCACCACTTGACACATACTCGCAAAAGTCTGCAGCGTATTGTTAACAGAGCCTCCAAAATCCCATCAATTGAGTCGCTATATAACAAAACAAATAATCAAAAAAGCAGGTAAAATGATATCTGACCCGTGCCACCCTGCTCGCTATCTGTTTCAGCCTCTGCCCTCTGGGAGGCACCACGGGTCCTCCTGCCCCAAAACAACCCGGTTTCACAACAGCTTTTTTTCCCTGCTGCAGTTCTGCCTCTTAATTTCTAATCCTTCCACCTTTGTATCACCGTTGTGATACAGTCAGCTCTTCACTGTCTAGGAATATTGTGATTTTAATTTATTGTGTAATATGTTATGTGTGACTATATAATGTGCTGCTGACACATTATACTGAGCATTTCTTTTCCTATGCTGTACCAAAAACAAATTCCACCTAATCTGGTCGCATACCATTAAAGCGAGGGTAGGTAACGCTGGAGAAAGTAATAAGAGACAGCTAGATTTTGAAAGTATCCAACCGAAGAAATCCCAACACCTCCCTTCAGACCTCCTTCCAAGGCCACTCCCCCAAAACACAGTTTCATGGGCAATGAGTGCACGCAGGTAGGCAAGCAGGTAGGCCAGCCAATCATTTCATTTGGGACGACTCGCTCGATTCACGACAGGCCTGCTTGGAGACAACTTATCTGATACCCCACATCCCAGCATGTAGGCTGAAGTCACACCATTCTGCAGGACTCACAAAGGAATGTTGAGTGGCAGTTGGGGGTGAACTTAAGCCAGTTTAATTTGTAAATGTAAACGGACTGTACTTGTATAGCGCCTTTCTAGTCGTCCGACTACTCAAAGCGCTTTCACACGACATATCACATTTACGGCAGGAGCTAACTGCAGATCAGTACAAACTAAACTAATCATTCGCACACATTCACACACCGAAGACGGGCGCATTGTGGGGTTCAGTATCTTGCTCGAGGACACTTGGACACATGGACTGGGGGAAGCCGGGATCGAACCGCCGACCTTCCGATTGGTGGACGACCCGCTCCGCCACCGAGCCACAGCCGCCCCAACGATTCGCGAATATCCTCCGGTTTATAACGTATAGCACAAAATGAGGCGCGAGCCATGAGCAACAACTGCTGAGTTGCCATGAAAACACACCATGGGCTAACAGGCTCAAGTTAGTAACCAGACATTTCAAGTCACACCTCAGTCAAACCAGGTACCGTTAATTAGCGACCACGAAATGGGTTTCTGGATCTCTCTGAGACTGTTCTCGTCTCTTTACCTTAGCTAGCTACATTGCTGTTAGCTCGCGGCGCCAGCAAGTCTTTTCGAGTACCCGTTAGCTTGTTATTACTAACACGTAAATAACAGCAGCTTGGCAACCTGCGGCGTCACCAGTGTGAGGCAAACCTACTGTGCGACACACACACACACACACACACACCACATGCGTGCTGCTCGCTGTGTGCTTATGGTGTTTAGAGCAGATGATAGTGGTTGTTGGCTGAAGTTATTGATTATTGATCAGTGCTAGGGTCAAATAAACTCTATTGTCCCTCTAAGAGCAGCTGCCCGCGGTTATTTGTATGTGTTGCAATAACAGCTGGTTGCGACGGTCAGAGCTCGGATTCCCCCTTCGCTGTCCACCTTATTCATGTAAGATAGTACTCTGAATATCGGCATTTCTAAGCGGACAGCCACTTTTGAATCTGTTTTTCACGTTTGGTTATTGGTCCCTGATCCCAGGGCCGTGCCCCTTAATTACTAAGCCATATGAATAATGTTGATAGTATTAATCATGTTATTAATATTCATAAATATCTTTGATATTTTGCTAATAACCAAACCTGCCCTACCTGAATCCCAACACCGTATACGTGTATGTATATAAATAACTTCGTACAGTATATTGTTTACCTATTTCAGGTTACCCTACGCTAATATAACTTTAATCATCTGGTATGCGTGTAAGGGACTACAAACTTTCATTTCGTTGCACAACCTTGTGTCGTTAAATTCTAAGTAAATTACCTCGATAAACCATCGATACTATAAATGGTCAACAACTTGATGCAAGTGTCTGCGAGTGTCTCATAGTTGCTTACATTTCAGGTCGTTGTGTTCTTTCGTTTCAGGTTTGAAGTCTAATGTAAGTTTTATTTGTATGTGTATTCGTTCCTTTGAACAGATGTTGTCATGAATTCCCTGGGGGGTGTGGACTGCCTCCACAATAAGCAACGGGGGGGGGAAACGGAAAAGAAAATGGGAATCTTATGATAGTGATGACGATCTCATCTCATTCTCACCAGCCTAACCAAGGCCTTTTACAACACAACAAAACAGCACAAGACACAGAATATGTTTGATTAGATGAACAGTAAAGACGCAAAAGTGACATTTTCGACCTGTCTGCCATCAGAAACTTCTGCAGCTGCAGAACTTCAACACTCTGATGGCAGTGGTGGGGGGGCTGAGCCACAGCTCCATTTCTCGACTAAAGGAGACTCACCCATATCTGTCTCCAGACGTTGTGAAGGTAAGTCCATACCATGCATTTCAGTGTACCCCCACACATTACACATGCATTCAGCATATGAACATTTAAGCATGCCACAAGGCTTAGCCATACATGGTTATAGGAGGCCAAGCAGGCTTTGTTACAAACCTTTCCTTCCAGGGAGAAATAAGATTTCTTCTGGAAATGTAATTTGCCAATTCACCATGTCATTTTTGTAGTTTAATCATTGAATAACTTAAATAACAGAATTGGAACAAAAGGATGTGAAGGCATGCTTGTCAGTGAAGACACAACGTTCACAGCTGAGTGGTGGAAACAGACAAGCCATAAGTTCTGACTGAGACACAAGAAGTCAAAAGGTCTTCAAATGACAGCGACATGCGAGCTTCGGGAAATTTCCCTCCGATGAAAATCCTCACACTTTTCTAAAAATATAAAATACACACGTTTTTTCAAGAGGTTCCCACAAAGGTTTCACAAGCGGTATCTCTGTGGCTAATTGTATTTTCGTGCCAATTTAAAAAACGCACTGATCCATTAAAGCGATAGTTAACCCGAACTAGATCTTTATTATCAAAGGCGCGTCACCCGTCAGCGTCAGAACTCGGTATTTTCCTCCACAATGTACTCAAATTGTAACAACTCCTCCCAGTGAATCAAACGACCACAACATCAGCGTTGTGGGGAAATACAGCAACAATCAACTGTTAAAAACTGATTTGATGCTTGATGAGATGACGGTGGGTGAGTTCATAAGAATCACGACAGTTCACCGGCAAATCGAAACAATCCAAGAGACGACGGTTTGCACCCCATCAAAGGACGACGTGTTCAATCAAAAACAAGTCAGTATTTTACTTGGCTTCCTGTAGGACTTGTTTCATATATTACTTTGTTTCATCTACTATAATTTCATTTTAATTCCATTGTCAATGTAACAAAATTAAAATGAAATTGCATCTAATCTAATTCAATTTATAAATAGATTTTCTTTTGAATTTCATTTTGAACTTGCTTCAATTTCATGTGGAACTTAATTTTATTGAATTTATCATTTCATTTAACTGAATTCTTAATTTAGGTTAAATTTGATTTCTTCTCATTTCATTTCATTTCATTAATAAAGCACTTAATAAAAAACTCTTTGCTGGAACGTTTTGTGCCAGAACTAAAGGGCAACAATGTATCTCCCCTATGACACATGCATTGCTTTACCTGAGCAACTTTGCGTTTTGGCCCTCCAACATATGCTCCCCTCCCTGCTTCAGATCTGGAGCGAGATGACCGAGCTGGTCTCTTCCAACAACAACTACTCCTGCTACCGAAAGGCCTTCACTGAATGCCAGGGCTTTAAAATCCCCATCCTGGGTGTGCACCTCAAGGACCTGATCGCAGTGCATGTCGTCTTTCCCGACTGGGCTGATGACAGTAATAAGGTGAACCTGGCGAAGATGCATCAGCTCTACATGACCTTCAATGAGTTGGTGTCGTTGCAGAGTGCAGTGGCCCAAGTGGAGCCCAACATGGACCTCATCTATCTGTTAACGGTGAGGGATTACCGCTTGACAGGTAGTATCGCTAAGCCAGGACATTTAATGGACAGATTGGTCCAAAATGGATAAGTGTTACTGGCCAAGAAAGTTTGCACAAAAAAGGAATTCCTCACATTTGCCACAAGAGATAAAGGAGTCGTAATTTTCCACACACACAACTTGCTTTTTTCGTGTTGCTTTCTGTCTCTCTTATTTCTGCTCTTTCAATTCATTCAGAAACTGTGAATCTACAAAGGGTACATTTTAGGCAGATTAGAAGGCAGTTTATGAAAAGATTTACACAGCGTCAGAATTTTCAAATCGCAAGAGTAAGTGCAAGAGTATGTGTTGTAATGGATTTAAAGACATTCTTGAATCAGTAGCTTTTAGCAGGTGAACTGAACTGCATGTGAGTGATTTCAATCAGTGACGTGATTCATGATTTCCACCTCGAATATGGAACGGGAAGTCCTGGGGCCGGCTTGGATCTCACTAATACTCAGGCTTCAGACCTACGTCTAAATTCGTCTGCTGCACAAAGCCGTTTGGTTTAGGTAGAACTAATTTGCCATGACCAAATGCCTGACCAAAAAACATGGCTGACTGAGCTACTGTGTCAAATTGCTCAGCTCCCTTCACTCTGGCTGAAATTGTTGTTGTTAGAAGTAACAAGTTCATTCAACTGTGGCTTCTTGAGGTGGTAGGGCTGAGTGCTTCTCCTAACTTGTCAGTCAGGCACAGGATGGTTTCCTTGGTTAAAAGAAGAAAATGACTTGACGATTTGGTGCCACTGGTCAGCAGGTTGTTAGGGGTAGGGTGGCTAAATTAGGCCCAAAATAAGTCACTTTTTAACTAACTCTAACTTGCATTAGAAAGACAAGTCTAACATTTCGGACCCGTCCAGAATATCGTTGTGAAACAGGCCCCTGATCCGATTGCTCAGACCAAAACCAGTTTGAAGCGGCGCTTGCACACACTTTTCCAAACTCTGAGCTCCAGAAGATTCACCAATGCAGTTTCTGTGCCAAACATTGCTCAGAAATCAGACTGGAGCTTCTCAGAGCCTTGTTTCTTCCAGAATTCAACAGTTGAAAATTGCTCTAACGTATACTGCTCTGTGGATTGCACTTGATTATCGGACGAGGAGCACCAAATACTGTAATAAAAGCGACAGAACTGAAATACTTTCAACTGTCCGCACATATATCTCATATATTCAGTAGGACATTACATGAAAGCTTACTCTGCTACTCTCTCCCTTTTGAACTGAATTATATCCTCAATCCTTGTACTTACAGCTTTCTTTAGACCTTTATTACACAGAAGATGAGATTTATGAACTGTCATTGCTAAGGGAACCACGTAACCCCAAATCATTGGTAAGTTTCATCTGAAACGGTTTGTATTTGTGTGTTTTGTGTTCAGGCTTGTCCACACCGAGTGTGTCCACTTTCAACAAACTTGATCTTTTTTTTAGACCTAGAATATTATAAAGAGTAGGGTCTAGACCTGCTCTACAGGAAAAGTGCAATGAGATAACTTCTGTTATGAATTGGCGCCATATAAATCAAATTGAGAATTGGAGAGCCTTTTGCACTGTGCCATCATACTTCCTTTTTGACAAAATATAACTTTTTTAATCTGTAGGCAGGGCGTAACAGAGTATTTGGTGATCTAAGTCCTGTGTATGTGCGCTGTATCCTTCCTCACAGCCTACCTCTCCAACGACTCCCAACAAGCCCCTGGCCCCACTGGACTGGGCGTCGGGCGTCACCACCAAACCAGACCCTTCCTTGGTCAATAAACACATCAGGAAGGTGGTGGATGTGAGTACACAACATCCCTATTCAAATGATGCCTACAGAATACAGAAAAACGCAAACTGGTTGGTCATGTGTAGAGGTGTATGGGTGAAATACCATTGGCGTAATTGCTTTCTTGTCTTTGGGAAGTCCGTGTTCAGGAATTATGACCATGACCATGACGGCTATATCTCTCAAGAGGACTTCGAGAGCATCGCTGCTAACTTTCCCTTCCTGGACTCCTTCTGTGTTCTGGACAAAGATCAGTGAGTGTGGATCGCTGAAAGGTTATGAAAAGATGTTTGAATAATGAACTGCAGTTATTGTATTTTTGAGTTCAACCTCATTCAGCAGCATGATGACCTTTAGCTTAGCTATTTACAGTTAGCATGTGGGTGGTACTCGTGCTTATGTGGGAGCACAGATTGAGAACAACTGTGCTAAAGAAGCAATTCGAGGGAACATTCCGGGGAGCGCACGCGCCTCTGCTATAATGCTGTAGTCGCTGTTGGATCCTGGTGGGACTAGAAGGCCTGTACATGACTATCTTCTCTCTTTTTCTGCTCACCTTCCTCTCTTTCTCCTCCCTCTCAGAGATGGATTGATCAGCAAGGATGAGATGATAGCGTATTTCCTTCGGGCGAACCCGTTGCTCCAGCGTCAGATGGGGCCGGGTTTCATCCACAGCTTCCAGGAGATGACATACCTGAAGCCCACCTTCTGCGAACATTGTGCTGGATTTGTGTGTATCTCTAAGATTCCGTCACTGCACGTTTTTATGCCTTCATTTCATGAAAATGTGCAGACATTGCAGTTAAACTGACTGGGCTGCCAATCAGTCCAAATCCAAAAATGCTGTTGGGCATGACACATATTTCAGGTTTTTGCTTTTTGCGTGGTTTAATTGGGTATCACTTGCTGTTGTGCTGCAGCTGTTGAGCTCTGAAGCACACAGGGTTACAGGAAATGATGACTTGTAGCGCGTGGCTTGTCGGGAACATGCCTCCACGCTTTTCCTTTCTAATGTCATTTGTTTTGTATTTTCTGCACCCACCTTCCCCCGTTCCTCCCACGTCTGGACCTGCAGCTCTGGGGAATCATCAAACAAGGCTACAAGTGCAAAGGTATCGTTCCATTGCATTCGTCTGTAAAGACCCCCCCGGAAAACGTAAATGTAGCCCTGGTTCAGGGTTCGGCTTTACTGTCATTATAATCAACACAGGATTGCAGAAGAAAATGCAGTTGTAGCCTTGTTCATGCTACACACACAGAAAATGTATTTTTAAATGCAAATTAATATCGCGTAAAACATTACAATGGCCAATACAATAGAACAAAGTATATAAAAGTAGCACTAAAGGGGAAAAAAAGTCAAACTAAATTACATTTACAAGAGAAGGAAGATTATTACAGTTATTTATATTACATGCTTGTGTGTGCATTTATATATATCGACACACACCAAATATATGTACAATATCAGCGTAATATGCAGGTTGTGGTGAGTGTAGTGCAATAGTTCCATGTAAAATGTACAGTTGCAGTGCAATGTGAACGGCGTGCAACCTAAAAAATGTATAACATGTAGAGCTTACTGTAATTTTAACATTTGTTGGAAAAGAACATAAGTCACCTGTTACAACGAGTTTCCTTTTAGTAAGCCAAACACTACAGTCAACACTTTAAAGGGTCACTTCACCCTATGACATAGTTTCTCATTTGCCCCTGGTGGAATATAGATTATAGATTATATAGCCCAGGCTTTGGGCCAATTTGGGTGAACTGACCCTTTACGAAATGCACAACTGAAAACATCTTTCATTGCAACTGCTGCTGACGCTTTGGATTTTCATACATAATCCCTAGACCGTGCTTCCCATCTGCCAGACAAGACCAAAGTAACATTATCTGCCTGTCCTGAAACTTAGAACGCTGTTGCCCCGAACAGAAACTGATGTGTCGATATTTACTTGACAGACTGTGGCGTTAACTGTCATAAACAATGTCGGGAGCTGCTGGTTCTGGCCTGTCGGAAGCTGATCCGCTCCAGCTCTCTGGGCAGTGTTTCTCCGGCCAGGCTGACCCACAGCTCACTGCCCAGCAGCCCTGCGCTGCCCGCCTGCAAAGGTCATTTTCAGCCAACATTTACTGAGCAAAGCAACATCTAAAATTTGAAGCAAATTGTAGTTACACGTGAGCTTTTTGGATTATTTTTACATATCAGAATTTGATGAGAAGCCAATCGTGTAATAACTGTTTAGCCCACCAGGATTTATGGCATACACTCGTTGATGTGTTCGTAAGTGTCTGTGTTCCCTCCTTCAGATGAGGACGAGGTGTTCGAGTTCCCAGCTGTCCCATCAGCAGGCCCAGCTCTGGACCCGCAGTCCATCACCCTGATGACCGGCTCAGCCCAGAGGATCTCTGTGCGCCTGCAGAGGGCCACCGCCAGCCAGGCCACCCAGACCGAGCCCCTGTGGTCCGAACACGGCTGGGGGGCCACGGACGGCGGCTCCCACACCTTCCCCAAAATGAAATACAGGACTCACCGGAAAACTTCGAAAAATAAAGCCTTCGCCCGCTGGGAAAACCCGAGCGGGGGGCAGTGCGAGGCCGTTTCCTCACGGTGCAGCACGGACTCTCGGGGGAAGTCCGACGTCTCCGGAGCGCTCACACAGAACGGGGTTACACACAGAGGGAAGGTAATGGCATCGCTGGCCGTAGGTTCTTATTTAAACGCATGTAACACCTCAACATCAATAAATCATTACTATAGTTATCGTGATTCAACATTATTAATTCATGTGGTGGTGACAATGGAAGTCCATTCTCGACCTTGGAAATAGAATCTTAACTCAAGGTCCCCCAACTAGCTTTGTCGTGAGCTGTCGCCCTCCTCGGCAAATGGCGTTGTCAAACCACTTCAGATAGGAAAAAGATACGGACCGACGGCGATCGGCATGCCAACTAGTCGTCCGACTACTCAAAGCGCTCTCACACGACAGATCACATTCACACACTGATGGCAGCAGCTGACTGCCCATCAGGACAAATTAAACTACTCATTCACACACACTCACACACCGAAGGCGCAGCTTCGGGAGCAGTTCGGGCTTCAGTGTCTTGCTCGAGGACGCTTCCGACACGGGGCCGGGGGAAGCCGGGATCGAGCCGCCGACCTTCCGATTGGTGGACGACCCGCTCTGCCACCGAGCCACAGCCGCCCCCTTTAGGTTTAAAGAGAGCTGCGTTCAATGGGTACATCCCTTATTTGGTCGCTCCTCGCTGCCACAGGAAACACACCCCATTATCATTTAGATTCAGCATCCGGTTGAAACTGGATATGTGTTGACCCTGCGGTTCTGTTCTTTCAACTAAAGTCCCACAAGCAACTTTCTGCATTTATATGAAGGATTTTTCTCTCCGTAATCTGTTATTTCCCCTTTTCTTCCGCCTCATGGATGATATAGTAGAGCCGGGGAGAGGAGGCAGCAAACACATTTTAATTGTCCCATACATCCAGTCCCACGCGAGGCTGGAAATCCCCGCAGTGTCAGCTAGAAACTAGTTCGATGGGAGATACATTTACATAACTCACGCTCCATCTGAATCACTCTGACAAAACATTATGAAACATTCTAACCACAGCCCGGAGGCCTGAAAAATGAATTCATAAGCAGAATAATTTGCAGCCGCAAATAATAAATACACGAAAAGAAAGTGGTTGCTGCAGAAACGGTTCGTGTGCCCTCAGTGTCTGAGCAGCCAGGTACATTTACACTCTGTGGTGATTGGGTTTGTTAACAGGGACAGTGCACATTAATAAACATTGCTGGAAGTGTGCCCGAGACAGCCAACAAGCTGTTTATCATGCGGAGGCCCTGGACAGATGTAGAAATGGGAAGCAAACATGCAGAGCAACAAGGGAAAGATGATAACGTCAGTAAAGATCATGTGTACAGTACAGGACGTCATTAGTCGACAGCATGTTGTCAGACGTTCTTTTTAAACACAACGAAACCAAGATTCCATGCAAGCGACAGTGGTTGAGCCATGATTCCAGATACAAATGACTAAATCTCTCTGCTCTCCCTCTCCAGGACAGCTGACTTGGTCACGGTGGCGAGGGCCAGTCCCGGGGGGCCAGAAAGGCCCTGGCGGCTGGGACCAGGAAGCTTTTCTGTCTGGGGGACGTGCTGGGCTGCCTGAGGTCCCCCCTCAGTGACCTGGAGCTATCATGTCCGCTCTAGACTGCGGCACGGGCCGCGCCACATGTGCATGCCGTGTAACTGCATGGACGCACACCACGGGTGACCTCTGGGATCAAGGGGAGGAGCTCAGTGGACAATGGACCAACACCCACTGTGGATCACATGACCTCCATCCTCCACGCCTCTTGGGCAGTGTAACGGGCTGGCAATCGGTGGAGTTTACTAGGATGTAACTTGGGTTTGGGTTTCGATCCAGGATGTACATAACATCACTGCTCGAACAAGTGAGAGGAAACGTTTTTTTTAAACTACGCAAACGAGTGGAACGGATGCGGTTTAGTGGGTCGATGCTGGCCAGTGACTTCGTGTAAGCCCGCTTTCAAATCCAGCTCGGGTACAGCGTGACAACGTGAAAACCTGCTCGACCTGGAGAAAGCGACAAGGAAGTTCCCTTCCCAAGTTGGGGTCATTGGAAAAAGCCTGATGAATGTGGGAGAGCATGTAGACATTTGTACGTGGAGTTGCAAAAAAAGGGAAATGAAAGTGAATGTTAGGGGTACCCAACCCTTCCGCCACATCGAACGTTGATAATGGATGATTCCGCAAAACACTGGATTACGTTAAATTATGATTTTGAGTGTTCTTGCCTGTGTTTTTTTTATTTATTTTTTTTTTTATGATTTATCCCTACAATGTCTGCACCTGGCTTCTCCAGTGTGGGTAACTCTCCCATTGTCTTAAGGGTCAAAAATGACCCATTCATGAGTTTCAGAGCAGAGATAATGACCCCGAAATAAAAGATATTCCCTAGCCTGACCCTAACATTAGGAAAAGTGAATCACTGTTGTTTTATATGAAATGAAACAAAGACATTTAGTGAAATACAAGAAACATTGCTGTATGTATTTCCATTTCACGTATGCATTTTCGGTGTCATGATTAAATTAAAAACATATTCAATTCAATGCAGTTCAGTTTTCTTTTACTAATATGGCGCCAATTCCTAACAGACGTCATCCCACTGCACTCGTCCTATAGAGCAGGTCTAGACCGAACTCTTTACAAGAGACCCAACAATTCCCACCGCGGGCAAGCACTTGGCGACAGTGGCAAGGAAAAAACTCGGGCAGAACCAGCCGCTGCCGGTTGGGTTGAGAGAGCTGGAGGTAGGAGAGCACATAGCAGGAAAACGCAAACTCAACACAGAATTTTTAAATCAAAAATAAAATACAAGATGGATTCCATGTTGGACGGTCAAACAAACAACTGCGAAGTGACATGAAATAAATTGTGACATAAAAACAGACTTTGGAATATTGGCATTTGAAAAACATTATTCTAATATGCAAAACTGAACTCCTATAGAACTTTGTTAATATGGAAATGGATGCGCCTGACAACAGCTGATCTCAGCAGAAACAAAGATTCCTTTTGAGTTTGGCCCATCAGTCAAACATTTTATGCAAGCAGAGCTTTCAGTGGGGAGTGATTTAAACAGAAACAGAGTCATGTAAGACGATCCCTTTTTTAAAACCTTCGTTTCCTACATGTATTTTGCTGCACACTATAACGATTTTCTTGCTCCCAGACAACAAACTAGCGGACTGTTTCGAGCGATGTGTAGCCCAAATCTGCTGAATTACTGGCTGAGGTGCGGAGCAGAACCACCTGTCACCTGGTTCGCTACAGTCTCACCTCAGAGGTGCCAGTGACGCCGGGGACGGGGCCCCACCACCTTTCCAAATGGCTGCTTTTGTCGCCATCGCTTTTTAAAAGCACAGTTTGTTAAAAGAACGGATGAAATAAATCATATCGCTGATTTGAGTTTGTTTAAAATGAATATGGATAAATAAATATCCACCCTGCTCCAGTGTAATTCATGTCCTCACATACTGAAACCTTTATGCTGAGAATGAGTCATGCTTGGTTGGACTCTTGTGAACGCTTTTGTCTTGCGCTCGAACTTCTCTTTAGCTTGTTACCGTTATTCCTTAAGTTGTTTCCATGTTGTCATGTTATCGGCGCAGGGCTGACTGCCATGCTCTGGTGCGTTTCTACAGTAGATGTGATGTTGGCAGTGTTGGACTGACGTGGTGTGAATGTGGTCGACTGTAGGAGCCTCTAGGCCTTTTTGATGTGCCGTTGTGCAATTTTCTTGCCGAACCGCCGTAATTATCTACCCTGATCCCCCCCCCCCATTACATTCCCTGACATCTTATACGTAGGCCAGTGGAAAAAAAATGTTTTTTCGTCATGTCCCCAGCACTTTTCAACGCAACGCGCCCTCCTGCTCTGATCTGGGCCCCGTTCGTCACATGTGCGTAACCCGGGTTGTCAATTTGACAGGAGTCTGCTTTTTTTTTTTTTGGTTCTGCAAAACGAATCTGGAGGTGTTGTCAGAGCAACAAATCCTTAAGCTCAAACCTGAAAAAGTGTTTAGTGGATCGTTTCACGCTGAACCACATGGTCGACAAACGGCTCGCCTTTTTACATTTATATTGAAAAAGATTTTAAGACGCAAACGCGCAGGTTATTCTGTTGGCTTAATTATCCCAATTACATTTTTATAATAAAGCGGTTACCCATACTCACTGTGTACACGATGAAATATACAACAAAAGAAGTTTGTACGCTAAACAGGTTATTCCAGATAACCGCCCAGGATTAACAAATCAATCCTCAAACTGCTTTCACAGAACCTGAATAAACAGGAGTATTTCAACCGAAATATTCAAATAAAATTGTTGACCAAACGTTAATTTGATTCATTTTGACATTTGTCAGCTATAAATATGCTTCATCGTCACTCAAGTTTATAATTTAGTTGAAGTAATCCGGTTTATTCTCATCCAGCTAATTTGGTCCTTTGGAAGCAGCTTGAGGATGGATTTCCTGTTAATCCAGGACGACGTTAGAAAAGGCAAAACGAGCAGTGGTTGAAACCACCGACTCCGATCAGCATTCATATGATTGGCGGAGTGCCGATCACGAAAGTGTTGCGTCACTTTGCCTCGCTCGCTTTCAAGCCGCTGTCCGTGCGTAAAAACATTTGCCACAGCTGTTCCTGCATCAGCTCCTACCCATTGTAGCGGGGTTCTCAGTGTTTCTGCGTTTTCGGGTGCAAATGTGCAGAGTGGACACCACCTACCAGGTACCGACGGCGCAGCAGCACTACTTGCGTCACAACTGCAAGTTTTGGATGCGTAATGTACTTTGAGTGAAAGATTAATTACTGAAATAAAATAAAATTCAAAAAAAAAAAAAACACCAGTCACAAATCCATCGTTGTATTGATAACTTTATAAAAAACTCAAAATCAACAAAGCATTGTAATAAAGTACCTTTGGCTGGAACAGCAAAAAGTGTTTGACATTACAAAGTGCCAAAGAGGTCAACTGAACAGACACTTAAACATCTTAAAAAGCATTTATTGATAACTCATTGACCACAACTTGATCTTTTGGAAATTAGTTCCTGAAAACAGAAATAGAAAATTAAATTCAACTGAAGCAGTAGTTACAAACTCCACAAAAGGACAAAGAATGTAAAGTACCATACATCGGCCCAATTGCACAAACGTTACCAGTGCATCGGCGTGTGTCCAGCGTCACCCAGTAAGCTACAGTGCAGGCTAAAATATCTGCACAAAATTCATAAAAACATGGAGACTGATGATGCTTTGTTTCCTGTTCATTGAGTTCTGGAGCCACATCAAGTCAGACAGGGATCTGAAGGGCGGGCAGATGAACTGCTCAAAAAGGGGGAACTTGTGTATAAAAAAAACAAACTCAGCCACTGCTCGGAAGCCAAGGGATGTTAACTGCTAATAGAACTGCATTTAAAAAAGGTAAATCACATTCCCCACACGGGGGGGGGGGGGGGAGAGAAACCCATCTGTGGGCCCACTGGCGTCTGGCTGATGGTACTTTCCCTAGGATGCATCCATTTCTCAGTTCACGCTCACATCAATCTAACATTCCCGCAGCCATACGTGCATCCATCCATGTAGTTTGCTCTGTGGTACATTTACAGCATGTCATCTTCTCCTCCTCCGTACATGTCGGCCAGTTTCTTGAAGCGGGGTCCCCACTCCTGGAGGCAGTCGTAGTCCTGGTCTCCGCTGCTCGACGAGTTCAGCGAGGAGAGGCTGCCTGCGTCCGAGCCGCCTCCTTCGTAGTCAAACACCAGCAGCGAGTCATACGGGGGTGCCGTCGGGTCGTTGTCCGCTGCTTTCAGGTTCTGAAGAGGAGCAGAGGACACATGTTCTCGTCTTATAGAACTTCTGGGTTGTGGTTCTTTTTAATGCACTGCGGAATTAAGTCTGCTTTCAATAGTTGTATAGCTTGTGCTGACCACAATCTACAAGAGAGGCAGAATATATACATGGCGTGTATTCTCTACTCAGACGGCGAAGCTTGCAGCAGCGTAACCAAAGTGAAACACTGCACGTCACTGGAAAGTGCTCTAGTGCAGAACTTGGATCAATGGGATCGTTTAGGGTTTCAAACAAATATTTGACTCACGTCCTCAATGAAGTTGCCGATGTCCGCCGGGTTGGCGGGGCGAGGCCGGTACATAGGAGCCGGCATGAAGGTCGGCACCACGTCGTTCCTGAACACCTCGGGCCGGTTGTCCAGACCACGGTGGAGAACACTCAGATCGTAGTCCTGATGGAGAACAAGATTTGGCAGCTTTCATTTTAACAGAAACATCTGTCTGTGCGTTTCCACAATAAGTAGAATGAATTTTGGTTTTTTTGGGAACAGACTGTCCCCTGCTGTTAAAGGTCCAGTCCGTAGGATTGAGAGGCAGTTTGCAGCCATCTGAATATATTCCGTTTCTGCCAACAGCTCCAAAACGTGTCACACTGGACCTTTAATCTAAACTGTAATACTCCTCTGGCAGACTTTTTATTTGGCCTAGCACCAAGTTGACTGTCCATTACATTTACTCAAGTGCTCTACTTAAGTACACTTCTGAGATACTTGTACTTTACTATTAAAATATATTATAATTATATTTCTATTTGTGGTACTTCATACTTCTACTCCACTAATACTCAGAGTCAAATATTGTACTTTTTACAGCACTTCGCTGATCGATACTTGGGTGTTTTGTGTTTTAAGTAATGGTGTGAGTCTGATTGAGCCGCATCGTAAATCGCCATCAGTCCAGCTCCGTGTTGAGTTACCTGATCGTCCTCTCCGCCTCCCTCTTCATCATAGTAATAGATGTTGTCTCTGATCTCGTCGTCCTGCAGTAGAGGCTCCTTCTTCTCGCCTCTTCTTCGTTTCGCGAACAGCAGCAGCAGCAGCAGCAGCACTGGACACGCGGAGCACAAAGCTTGATACAACACGGCCACATTTACACGCCACATGTGGATTCATCCGCTGCTGAAAATAGTCCTCCACAAATGCACCGTTTCCCCTGCCGTACCCTTTAAAAGCTTCCCACAGCATCCTACACACCGTCCCGTCACAGCTTCAGGTTAGGTTTTTGGGTCCTGCTGAACTATCTTACAGGGTTCAGACCACAGTAGTGACGCCAAGCTTCACGACTTCCCTTTGGCTTCCAAGCTATAAGTGACATCTCCCCTCCCTAGAATTATGATACGCATCTTTGCATAAATAAAATCAAATGGCAGACTTACTGAGCAGCAACAGGATGCCTCCCAGGATTCCAAGGATTGCCGGCAGATCGGTGCCACCTGCCACACGGCCTTTGCAGACCACGTCGTCCCCCTTGCAGTCACATACTGTGGCCAGGATGGTGCTCTCCTGATGCAGGCCTTGATTGTCTGCAACCCTCAGGACCACATTGTAATCTCCACTGGCCAGCTCGGTGACTAAAGTCAGGATGATGCCCGTCTCTGCAACAAAGAGGAGAATTTACTTTAAGCCCAACATTGTTTGAGTTTGTCATTTTGCCTAATTCCAACAATATTAAATACAGAAATGCTGTGTGGAGGAAAAATTGTATGACCGCCCACTAAGGACCTAGGAGTTTTTCCTGGGATAACTGACGGCATTAGCTTGTTTCGGGCTTGCCACGGGAAGCAGGAAAGGGTTCATTTTGAGTCGCGTGTTAAAGCGTACATACTTGAGTCGTTCATCTTAGCGGTCCAGTTCTTCGACACGCCTTGTAGAGAGACGGTGTACGGAGCAGAAAAGCCTGGGCCGTCTTTATCGGTTACCGTCAGCAGCTGAGGAACCGGTTCTCGGTTACACACCTGTGGAAACGCAAAGTCGGATTCAAGTCTTTGTTTATGCAGTCCATATTCCTGCACTCCAGTGCTTGAAATCCCACCCATCACAAAATACAAGTACTGCACCCAAAACTTTTCAACTGCATTCAATTTGCTCAAAAACATGACGACTGAAGGGTTTGGGAAAGGAGACGCACCTTGACTGAACGTTCCTCGATGGTGGGCGCATTGTCATTGACATCTTCCAGCTGGATCATTAGAGTGCCAGTTCCTGTGGCCGGGACTTCATCTGGTCAGATGACAAACACACGTCAGGAGAACTAAATACACTCCGTTGTAGGGAAGCCAAAGCCGTCGCAGCAAGATAAACCCCACATTTAGATCGCTGTCTTTGGCCCTGAAAAGCAGACGAGCGTGTGCAAGTGTAAGTCCTGCCTCCCACCTACCGTCGTCATATGCACCAATGAGCGCCGTGTATTTGTTGTCCTTAACGAAGGAGGACTCTCTGTCCATGGGGCTTTTCACCTTAATCAGGCCCGTCTCTTTGGCCACGCTCAGCCAGCCAGCAGAGTCTTCAAGTATTCGATACCTGGACATAAGCAACATAACCACAGAAAGATGTAAATGCTATGCAAGCGAGCGGATTACAACTAACCCGCTTCACCATGGGGCATTCACAGAGCACACAACAGTCTGTTGATAGGAATCCCTGAATGGGTTCTTTGTGTTTTGTTAGGATATGGGGAGAAACGTGTCATGTTTTTACGATTGGATAAATAGCAAAACTATCGGATCTATTTGGCAGCCGGACTTATAAAAATGGGACAACATTTAGGATTATGGCGACTGCAATCATGGAATAACTGAGTGACACCGATTACAGAACTGAACCCCGATTAGCGTTTAATAATCTTTCAAAGCAAAGTGATGCAATAGTCCAGCCGGGAGGAGGCCCCGGGGGAAGACCTAGGACACGCTGGAGGGACCGTGTCTCTCGGCTGGCCTGGGAACGCCTCGGTATTCCCCCGGAAGAGCTGGAGGAAGAGTCGGGGGAGAGGGAAGTCTGGGTGTGACTGCTGCCCCCGCGACCCGGCCCCGGGTTAGAGGGAGAAGATGGATGGATGGATGGATGGGTGGGTGGGTGATAGGGCAATAGATAACCTCTGAGCGGTCGCTGATGCAGATTGAGACTGCGGGCCAGCAGCTGAGAGGTGAACGTGAAATGCACGCGAGTGGCTTCTAACGGATTCCAGCGGCCTGCGGTGCAGCCTGCACATGGATAACCTGAGGCCGGTTTTCAGCAGGAAAAACATCGTACTCTTGTCTACCAAAACATCGTGGAACCCAGCTTTAAAGAGGAGCATTTTAGGCTCCTTGCAGCCTGGGACCGGCTGTTGCCGTAGTAACGATCTTGGCATATCGCGAGATTCCCACACGGAAGCAAGAGCTGGTGTGTAGGACAGGTGTGCACTGTTTGTCAGACGGGTGGGACGGCAGAGAGGAGAGTGGCTGCGGCTACGTCGTTGCTTAAATCAGTCGCTCGTTTTATTTTTATTCGCTAAACGAATAAAAACGAACCCGTTTTAAGGGGTGTGTTCCTCGACTTGTAGACGCTTCCACCGCGACCTAACTGCGTCGACGGCGGTTTGGGTGCCACTTAATGAAAGGAATTGGTGAGTTTGTCGTTGTGGTTGCTGATGCTAATTGGCGTTAGATTTAGCCACAGCTGATGCTATGAGTTCTTTTGTATCGGGTGTCTCGGCCTTTTACAATTATTTGCTTGTTTTAAATGTAGATAACGGGAGGACTTGATCACGTATGGAGTTAATGTAATGCCAGAAATTGTTGTTTATACTGACTACTTCTGAATTGCTGCTGAGATGACTAGCTATCTATTTAAATATTGAAGAGTATTTTAATGATCTTTTGACACCTAATGTTCTCTTTATGCAATATTTGTACCAAAATGGCACTTTATTCTGTACTTAAATAAGCGGTGTTCATAATGTACAATTTATGAGAGGAGTATAGTTTTGTGGTACATTGTATGTGCAACTATAGAATCATTTATTATGGGATTTTTGGAATGGATGTGTACACAGGATATTTACATTAATGTTTTGTACAGGCCAGGTTTTCTGGACCTGGGATGTCAACTCAGACCCGAAAGTCAAGTCTGAGAAGTGAATGACTTCTGATGCCGCCGCCGACTGTGCGGTAGGAAGGTTGCAATTGGAAAAGCCATATTCACTCGCACTCATATGCTCGCACGCGATCGCATTGGACTGTTTATCTCCTCTCCCTTTTGTTTTTGGTCCCTTTGCTATAACCTGGACTCAACTGGTTGTTTCCGAGGACTGCCCATACAGACAAGTCGTAGATCAGGAAGTTCTAATATTGAGAACTTTTGCTGCTTTCGTCAAGTACAATAAATCATTTGTGGGTTGCGTTTCTCTTTTAATACACAGACTGGTTGCACTGCACGCAAGTTGCCATTTCCTCTGAGACGATATCGTTAGCTCTTCTTAGCCCAAATCTTTTTCTTACTGCACTCTAATTTGCATAACAAGGTTTAATAAGTGTTACAGTTATAACAATCATATCTTAACTGTAATAGGGTGGAAAAAGGACAAGTACACCTAAACTCTAAAGGGTTTACTAACTTTTGCAAGACAACTTCACATGTAGTAAATCCTGTCTACACTTTTGTTTCCGTTTATACTATGAGATTACTTGCACCAACATGTTACAGTGTCTAAGGAGTCTTTTTGGTCCATACTTTAACCTTTTTTTCCCCCCGTTAAAAGGGTTTTTTGGGCAGTTTTTCCTTACTTGAATCGAGGGTCTGAGGACAGAGGGTGTCGTATGTTACAGATCGTGAAGCCCTTTGAGGCAAATGTGATTCGTGATATAGGGCTGTATAAATAAAACTGGGGACAGTTCAAGGTTTCGAGCGCCCCCCTGCCCCCACCATAACGGCACGGTCGATTGTTTGGTGCTGAAAGATGACAACTGTGTAGCATCAAAGTGTTGAGACGGGACGTGCTGGAAATTACGGGTTGGAGGATTGGCAGCTTTATCTCGTTCACTAAAATCTCACTTCCTCCTACATTTCATCCCCAGTCATCTGCAGCAGACTTAGAAGTGCAGCACAGACTGACTGGAAACGTCACGCTTGACTAAAACGTCTGAGGTTAGACAATTGAATGAGTGACCTTAAGCTTGTTTAATGATTCTTTTGCCAATTTTCTCTCACAGTGACAAACAATCGTGTGGTTAAACCCATGGTTCAACGTAACATGGTACATCGGGGTTTGAACTTACATGACTTTCTGCTTGCGTGCAGTGTCTGGGTCAGAAGCGGTGTACTGCACCACGTCGCTGTCGATGGGAAGGTCCTCCCGTCTTGACACAAGCCTCTCGACTGGATTAAAGACTGGAGGTTCATTGACGTCCACCACAGTCACCACCACTGTGGCCGTGGCAGTGGGCAGCGGAGTAGCAAAAGGAACCTCATTCTCCACTGCAACCAACAGAGTGTGCTTGCTGCTTTTCTCAAAGTCCAGACCCTGGTTGGATGGAAGGAAAAGCGCAGCAGCACAATTTATCAGACAAATGTCTTACAGCACATTCTGCGTCACAACTAAGACCCAAATCCCTTCCAAACCATTGTGAATTGGATTATTTTCTAACAGTGACTGGAATAGGTCACAGAAAGAGAAACCCAAAACGATATCTCACAACTTGGAATATTGTGGCTGACTTGAGAATTCCTGGTTTATTCCTACCTTGGTGGCGGTAGAAAGGATTCCTTCATTTTTGTTAGTTCCTGTTTTCACAGTGAAAAGTCCTCCAGGATCACCACTGACAATTGTGAACTTGGCGTTCCAGGCTGGGGTTTGTGGCTCGTCACCATCGGTTACTAACATCACAAGGATTTCAATGTCCCCTTGATTTTCTGGAACTGTTGCCTCATACTGGAAGAATGCAAGGGATGTGTAGAAAGAAGTGTGGGAGTGACACAGAAAACAAAGATTAGGGGAAAGGCTGTTTGATAACTCACAATCTTTTAACCAAAGCCTAAATGTCATGGTCTGCATCATCATGCAGTTTAGTTCATTACTTCCCTGTACAGCTAAGGGACTCTGTTTAATA
>CM022471.1:26792308-26814032 GCA_011952105.1 Coreoperca whiteheadi
AACAGCGAACACGCCTGCTTGGTGCCAATATCACTCGGTACCACGTTGGTTTCGATACGGTACTCCTCCTCCTCCACACACGGCTCACGGGCTGTTGTGAAAACAGAAATGACGGGTGGAAAAAAACTAAATAAATAAATCCAACAGGTGCGTTTTTTGGGCGACTTTATAAAGCAAGAGGTGGGGCAAGCCGGTGTGTGAGCAGACCAGAGGTGTAGGTGTGGAAAAGAGCACTGAAGGAAAAAGCAAGGTGAGCAGATTAAAATAGTTTGTGAGTAAACATTAAAATAAAGGGAGAATTAAGTGGAATTAACACGGTTAAAGAAGAAATAACCTACTAGAAATAGAAATACAGCCCCCGGCCCACCACTCAATCATTCTGTGGATAAACACTGCTTCCAGTAACCAAGTGTAGGCTATATAATGTTAGTTATAGCACCCCCCCCCCGAATATGGCTTTAACAACATACCTATTTACAAATGGAAGACACTAACAAAATGCAACTCCTGACTCTTGCCCATTCATACACAGCCACAGGGGGGCAGTGTTTGTTTAAGAAAAACAGGTCTTTGCCAGCAGAGCCTTTTCGCTGTCAAACTGCCTCGAACGAGGTCTTAATTGTTCCAGGCCCTTGATAAACAATTGGATGGATGTGGGACCTGCAAAGCATATTCCCCACAAAATGTATTGTTTTGAAAGAGTTTTATTTGTACTAAAAATGGGGTTGGACGCTTGCTTCAGGCCCCTTCAATAGTGTCCCTAATCCTACCTCTTCGTGATCAGCAGAGTCCAATTCAGTAAGGTGGGTATGATGGTTTTGGTCTCCATGGTGTTGGTGGTCTCCATGGTGTTGGTGGTGGTCTCCATGGTGATGCGGCCCGCGGTGCAATACCCTGACAGGAACAGTCACTTTGCGACCTTGCTTGTCCCAGGAGTGGATGAAGAAATCCTGGTGTCCTTCATGAAGAACAAGCTGTCTGTTTACCTGGAAGGGCAAAAACGAAAATCCATCAGCAAAGGCAAACATGCTAGTGACAGTTCTGGATTCAAGAAAGCTCTCTACGTGACAAAAATCAAACTAGGACAAACTCAAGTGCTGGGATCACTTGATGTGTAATGTAGAGGACATCCGTGATCGGTAAGTGTTGTTGCTGTTCTACATCTCTGCAACATTTCAGGTGGGTTCAGGTCAATGTGTGGTGTACGCAAAGAAAAAAAAAAAACCACAAGAAAACATTCACACAGGGGTCTCTCAGAGCTACTGCTGCCACATCTAGAATGGAATTCACATGACTCTATTCAGTATGATGCTATCACCCATACTTCATACAAGCTGAGTGTAAGTTGTGTTTGGTTACTGTACATCTGGCTGAGACCAATCGAACTGTTATTGACAATTTAGATCTGGTTCAAATCTGGTTGGTTTCCCCAATCACAGCCTTCATAGAACTAAAAAAAAAAATTAAATTAAAATTTAAAAACAAAAAAAATGTCCCACTCCTATTACTTTGTAATAGCCATGCATAGTTACCCAATTGCTTTACAATTTTGGAGAGGTGAGCATTAAAAGTACAATTTTGCAATCGAGTCGGTTGAACTCCACTGACCGTCAACATGCCGTCTGTCTGTACCGTGAAGCGGCTGTCGTCACTGATGAAACGAAATCTTGTGCGGTCTGTGCAGTCAGTGAAGCCCACTGGGGTTGGACAGAAGAAACAGGTATCCATTATGTATAAATGCAGTACATACAGAGACAACAAAGAAATAATTGGCAAGTGTACATGCAACAAAGTAATGTAGACCCTTTTACAAAAGCAAGTCCCCAAGTGTCTTTACTGCCGCTGCCAGGTAACCGTGACGCAGATTAAAACTGCATCTCCTACATCCTCTACAGGCAGACTCCGATCCAGAACGAAATACAATGCAATGAGGACCAGGGACTAAAGTTCACCATAAACTGACCTGGACCATCATTCAGCTGCCTGCTAGTTGCTGCACGTAGCAAGGCAGTTGTCAGATCAGATGTAGGCGCTCCAGTTGAATCAGTGAAAAATGGCATAAAAATAAAAGGTTGAGCGGACTGTGAAATAGGAGTTTATAAATACGAGTTCATTCTTCCCGAGGGCAGCACAAGACCAGCGTGCTTCATCTGGCCATAGTGAAGAGTCGTCTCACACACGCCAAGCGGTGAAGTAACAGTGTAATGAGTCCGTTTAAGTCGGCCTGGATCTGATCCACAAACCAGCACGTACTTTAGGGCGAAATCTGGAGTTCTGACACGTTCGCCTGTTATTCCCACTACAGGAACACCAGGTACGTGCCAAGGCACGATCATGATTGACTGCAGTTAGTTATTGGTTTGATTCATGTTTTGCAGTCTAATAAAGTGAGTTTGTATTGATCAGGCTCAGTTTCTGACAGCAGTGTGCAGAAAGTGTTGCCCTTTATTTTTAAACTACGTGCCTCATTAAACATGATCGTGTGCTCGATGGTGTTATGAACGACTCCTGACGCAACCTGAAAGCTCAGCGTCCTCGTTGCGCTTCAGCTTCCCTTTTTAACATTTATTCAGCCAGAAAAAGCTCCACTGTCTCTGTATAATATGGCCTCTGTCTGCTGCTTTGTGTTTACAGATTTGGGATTTTATTTGTTTCATGTTCACATCCATTTTCAACATCCATTGATGACCATATAACGTCAAACAAGAGTTTAACACTAAAATCTGGGGGGGCTTTGGTGAAACGGCACCTCGCACTTCATGGTAGAGAGCTACAATCTGTTGTGACCAGTTTACACAAAAGAACATGACAATTAAACTTTATAAAAAAAAAAAAAATACCATGGTTACATTCACAGTTACTATAGCTTAGAGCGCCACAAAGAAAACTGTTGGGCCATAAAGTTATGATGAGTAAGATTCCAACTTTGCTCTTCATGATTGTATGGACAACACGGGATACCAGTTTTATCCAATATAAATCCGATAAACGAGAAATTCCCTTTTAGGTGTTGATAGAGGTGTACAAAGGACAAAATCAAATGGTTACAATTTTTAGTTTTGTTTTAGAAATAAAAAAAAAAAAAAAAAAAACACCCCACAAACTTCCACCCCAATGAATTTCAATACTACGTGTGATTGCCCAATGCAAACGATCATCTACACCAGGTGTACGTGAATGTTTTTTTCCTTACAAATAACATTTTGTTAACATAACCAACTATTGTCAGATACCTCGGTCACGGCTTTCACAAGTGGCGTGTGTGCTAACCTGGACTAAAGACATCTCCGTACCGAACGCGCCGAGACGACATGTTTTAAATGGTACCTTTGTATTCTGATCAGCAAGAAGGAAGACAAGTTCATTCCTCAAAATTGACAATATGATCTGTCCCGATCAATTTGCAGATACGAACGCTTTAATACGGGGTATTGTTGATTTAATATGCATCTGAATCCAAACACTGACGCCATTTCACTCATCCTTACACTATAAGACATTTTAATTCAATCACAGAGTACAGTACATTACAGGGAAGCTATTAAAGCCCACGGCACTCGACATTAGACAGCTACAGTAAAGGTCAACGTTAGTACATAACTGCCTGAATCTAAGAGTCGTGTTTGTTACCTTAGCTGTTTTTATCTACATTGAGGAGCGGGTCCCCTTCCACGGGGGCAGCCATGCTGCACCGCCATGTTTCTACAGTAGCCCGAAAGGACAAACCAAACACTGTAGATAGGGCCTTTTGTGGTGTTTTTCGTGGCCACCATCGAGTCTCGCTTGGAAGGGGAGGGTGAAAGCAAGCGCTATTCAAATGGTTTCAAACTGCAATTACAAACTGCTACATGCCATTAAATCCAACACACTGGACCGTTAACGCATTATCATATCAACATTTTGTATTTCATGTATATGAACCTTTGCTGATCAAATGTAGCAGTAGCAGAGTTGTTGTTCAGACTCCACCTGGGATCGGAACGCCCAGTTATGGGGTGCAGGGTTCAGGTTGCGATTTCTAAAGCAGAATAACTGGTTTTACTTCTCCAGATGAAGCACGGACCCTTCAACACACCCAGGAAATGACTGACGGAGGCGTGACCCAGCACAGTTGATGAAATCCCACCGACAAAGTTAAGAGAGCGCTGCTAATGGGCCAAGTTTCTGGTAAACAGGCAATGGAAGACTGGACGGTTCAGGCAGTGATAACCACGTGAAGTTTCCGAATTGGAGCCGTTCGGTCCAAAAACAGTCGCCAAGTCTAGAAGAGCCACACGATCAAAACAGAGCCGGTTCTCTCGAACACGCTCATCATTTATTTCTTCACTCCAAGCTATTAAAATGTCCTGACCTTGTAAAATATTACACACTAATTTTATTTAAAGCATTTAATGACTCATTACCAAGCAATTTGCAAGGCTTGGTTACAATCAAAGCGAGGACTCATAATTTAAGAGGATATGGAGACTTCAAATTACCCGATGTCCGAAGCACTCGTAAAAGCTTTTGTGTGTCTATATGTGATGGGGAAACTTTGGAACAGTCTGGATATACACTGCAAACAAGGCCAAAATATCAATACATTCAAGATGCAATACGAACATGGGGTCTGGTCACAACATAAAGAGAAAGGGTCTTAACGTGCTCTTCACACAGTGCAGGTGTGTGCTTGTCATTTCTCTTACCATTGTTGGCATGTGCTGTCCGTTACCAGTGTTGGTATCTCATAATTATTATTGCAATGTAATCATTAAGTTACCAAAGATACAACAGTTACTTATCGCCCTTAAGTGTAATGATATGAAGCAATTTCTAATGAAAACAAAAGGAAGCTCATTATGTTAGGTTATATGATTTATGTGAAATGGGGGTGGGATCAAAGACGTTCTCTTCTTCCCACTCCTTTTTGGGCAAAAGGGAAAATAACCTTGCACATTACATGCGAGCTTTTTGTGATTGTATTCGTGGATTAACTGCCCAAACGGTCTAAGAGAAAAATGGCGCTATTTATGTTTTATTGCAAATGTTCGTTTGCCCGAAATAAATAAAAATCTATCTGATCCCCAGTCAAGTTAGCGGAGGGCCAAAGCCGGAAAGTCGGCCGGCTCGGCCCGCGGGGGCCTCTACCGCGCTTGCTTTGAAATATATAAACCCGTCCAGGAAACTGAAGCGAAAAGCGCGTCGCTCTGCGCATTCGAGCCGCTTTGAACAGCGGGCCACCGTTTTGCCCTGCAGCGCGAGCGCTAGTTGGGACCTGAGGTTGTTCGGGCTACGTGTGGCCAACAATGTGCGGCCAAGCTGTAAAAAGGGCCACCTGAGCCAGAGGAACGCTTGGCAAACGCTGCAGAGTGGCATCTGTGGCGATAACTTAGGTCTGGATGCTTCCAAAATGTTCTTTCTGGATTGCCTGATAATAATCCTGATACAATGATTTATTTCGGAGGTGTGTGTGTGTGAGTGTGTGTGTGTGTGTGCGCGAGCATTAGGCAGTGAGTGAGAGGAGTGCTTCCTGGTCGGTTCTTACCTTTGCCCAGCCTTGTGCCCCGCATCAGGTGCTTTCTGCTCACTTTGACAAAGAACACATCGGACTCGAATCCCGGCACACATGTTGGCTCCTCGGTGGTCACTAAATCGGCGGCCTAGGGGAGGGGGGGGGGAAACAGCCTTTAAGCCAACCGCGTGCCAGGCGCACGGGAAACGTGCAATCTGTAGGCGGCAGCGAAACACTTTCAGATTCTGTTTGTGGGATTAAAACGCAAGTGTTCCAAACTAGTTCAACCCCCAGCCAAGGTAAATGAGCTACAGGGCCCATCTAGAGCCACGAATCGCTTCATTATTCATACGTCTGCCAATATTTCATGTGGCTAATCCTAAGTTTGGTCTATGAGCCAAAGTGAGACATGCCCAGCACAAGTTCTAAGACGACAAGATGAGGTCATTTTGAAGTGATCCAGCCCGGAACAGGAAAAGCAGCGGACTCCCCTTTGAAAAAGCTGGAACTAGCAGCTTTGCCCAAGTAACCAGTTATTGTGCTCGGGGGCCTTTCAACTCGTCGTAAGCCTGAGAACGGAGTCTCAAGCAAAGACGTGACTAACCTGGAGAGGGGCGCTGCCATGTTCAAACCAAGTCACTTGTCGATAATTAGTATGGAAAAAAAAAAAAACAAAAAATATTTGTCCGAATGCTAACATTAAAGAGGCCAAAGAAACAAAAAAAAAAAAAAAAGGTAGCGGCCACTGGTTTGAAAAAAAAAAAAAAAAAAAAAAAACCGTCATGAAAAATGTAGGTTTCAACCGAAACCGTCATGAAAAATGTAGGTTTCAACCGGAACCTGTTCCAACCTGCCGACGCCGTCCTGAGCGTGCGGCGCCAGACCCGCGCACTCGCCGACGGGAGGAAGACTCTCAGGCGAGCAAAGGGGCCGGTTTCTTGGGGTTTCATCACCTTTATGTGGACACTCCACGGGATTTAAAACGCCGTCTGTGCAATTCGGCCTCGTTACACGCGCGAATGCCACTTCTCCATTAACACCCGCACCAAACCACCCCGTTCCCGTTCGCTTAATATTCAGTGCGACGCCGCGGCAAAGGGGGCGGCGTGTGACGGACACGAAATAGCGCTTTTGCCGTACATTAAAAAGCCGGTTGCCGCAAAGCCGAGCCGTCGAAGTTATCGTCCGAAGTGTTCAGAAGTAACGGAGGTTTTCTAACAAACAAAACAGCTCGCCCAAATAGGGCCCTATCAGACGTAGAAAGGTAACAAGTGGCCCTGCCAGTTATTTTAAAGTTCCACGCGAGAGAACGCCAGGCGGGTGGGGCCAGGAACGGGTGGGGCCAGGCAGTCGGGTTCAGCCGCGGCAGCAGGAAGACTCACCTGAACGGCGCCGAGCGGTCCCCATCGGTGCGCGAATCCCCTTCGGTAGTCCTCGCAGCGGCAGTGAGAATAACACCGGTGACGCGAACTTGGAAGCTATTGCTTTACGAATCCCCGCCGCGGCGTCTGCGTCTCTGCTCCTGCGCGCACCTTCGGCCCCCGAGTGAGCTCCTGCGCGCACCTTCGGCCCCCGAGTGACTCAGCGGGGCGAGTCGCCGCAGGTACTTTCAGCGCATGACGTCAGCCGACAGGTGCGCGGGTTCCGTGCTCCCGATATGGTCATGCAGGCTGACCCCAGCAGCTTCTGTTGCTTCTGTTCGCGAGAAGCAAGATGGACAGCAGATAATAGTCAGCACGCTGACAGGGTTCTTTTCAACCAGCTGCGAGCTGCGTCTGATCCAAATGAGCAAACATTTTCTACTACTTTCTGTATCATTTCCTCTTACTGCCCCCCCCCTCCCCCCTCTCACACACACACACACACACACACAAGCTTGGCAACATTGACAACACTATATTCTAATATTCTTTCATATTTGGTGAGATAAGAAGCGGATATTTAAACCACCCTGCGGGAATTCCCGTCCATGGCTGCTCATCAGGAACAAGGTGGCCCAAGCTGAGGACTGCTGACAGACACAGCTCTTCATTTGTGAAGACATTAGCGCGAAAGGCAGCCCTGAGAGGGTTTGTTAAGTCACTGGTGTGAAACTGGCTTCGAAACCGCCCAGCGGCTCTCTCAGATACCAGTGGCAGTTTCAGGTTCCCCATTTTCATACAGCTAAATGGGATCCTTGCGGAGTTCAAAACAGGACAGAGTTCCCGAATGCCGTGTAAGTTAGGCAAGAACTGGTGTATTCAGTACTGATGCTGCATTCACAAAGTTCCCGGCTCCCCGCTAGGAAGGGCGGCAAACAAAGACTTGTCCGTCTTGGTGTCTTGATACTCAAACGCAGCCAGGAGAGGTGGCCCCGTGGCTGTCTGCGGTTTCAGGATGTGTCTATTTCACTTTTCTTTTTTCGACCTCTATATTTAGCGGGTCAGTTGAGTATGCAACAGTCTCGTAAATCATTCGCTAATAGGTTGTAGTACGCGGATAAACAATTTTCTTAATGTGCTCTTTGTAGCCATTCTCGATGGTGCTAAACATTAATAATGGATCCCTAAGAATAGAGCATTTCTTTCATCCATCCATCCTTTTCTGCTGCTGACTGTCTGGACATCAGCTGACTAAAAGACTAGAGGGTTAATAGCCTGCACTGTGACCTGATTTGCAGTCAGAGGGGGTCTAAGGGACTTCTGACTGCCCAGCAACTCTTTTATGGCCATCCCCACACACAACTGTGCACCTGAACTAAACCGCAAGGAACTAGGGCTACATATACTAATGAATATATATATATATATATATATACGAGCTGAATAGAAATAAGTCAAATAATATGTAACAATCACACGTGACGCTGCCATCGTTTTGCAAAGTGCTTTGAAAGTAAAATGTGTGTTTAGGGTTGCCCTTTGACTGCCGAGAAAAACGGGAATAACGCTCCAAAAGCACGCGCGACTTACATGAAAAGCGCGTTCACCGTATGAGTCGGCAAGTTCCCGTTACATTTAGTTATTTAGCAGGCGCTTTTATCCAAAGCGACTCGCACGTGAGAACGTTCAGAAACCGAAGGCGCAGCTTCGGGAGCATTTGAGGGTTCAGTATCTTGCTCAAGGATGCTTCGACGCACGGCTGGGGGATCGAACCGCTGACCTTCCGACTGGCAGGCGACCGTTCTGCCACCGAGCCACGGCCGCCCGTCAAACGCACGATGGACAACTGACATCAGTGTACAGGGTCTTTTCCCTCTTAAATTGCATTCATGTCCAAAACATACAAGCTGCTAACAAGACCAAACAGTGGATTATGTGCACTACTTCTTTTTTGCATGAATTTATTAAGAAATATATTATATAGCTTGTGGATTTCTCAACATACGGCAGGCTAGCCACAAACAGGGATTATAGTGTAACTAGCTAGCGTCTGGGGACAAGCTAGCAGACAGCGTCTAAAAGAGCGCCTAATAAAAGTATAAACTCTGCATTTAAGTAATTATGTCAGTTGTGTTTACATAACTCATAGTGTAAATGCATCAAAATCTCTTGAAACATTTTAAGGGAAACTTGGTGGAACTTAGCTAACTTAGCTAGCACTCAGCACTGCTAGCTAGGTTGCTGCTAGCTAGTTACCATTAATTCAATATTTTTGGTTTAACTGTAGCAGAAGACTTGCTTCAAATGTTACTAAATTATTGATGAAGCAAAAAGCACTACATCTCAGTTGACTTACGAGTAGCAGGCAGTCTCGGGAAGAGGTAATGTTTGCTGCTGACGTTATACTTCCCTGAAATTCTTTTTATTAGTTATGTCACTGAATGTACAAAAAAAATCACAAGCTCATATTTCGTATATATCACAGAGTGCAAAATTATAATAAATACAAAATAAATAACACAAAATATGGCTTAAAAAGAAGTTAAGATAGGCCTTCCTCACCGTCGTAATTTCAACATTTACATTACAGAGTGTTGGTTGTACATTATTTTTAATATTCGGTCAACCCTCGGTTTGTACGTTGAGGTTAATGCTAACAGTGCTTTACAGGTCTTCTGGTGCGAGCACAGCCATGGCTGCGTATACAGACTTCTTGTTCTTTGATTAGATAGATTAACAATTACACACTCTTTAAGCTGCAATCTTAAATCGTTCTGTGTGCAGGTCATTCTGTTTCCGTGAAAGATTTCATGTAGCGTTATTATCCCAGTACACAAGCTCACACAGTAGACCATACTGACTGTAAAATGGGATGCTTAAAATCTAAATTTATGGCCTTATGCTGCCTGAAGGTCGTAACGCGTAAAAAAAAAAAAAGGTTGAATGTATTTGTAATGTAGCTGTTGTGAAATATTGTCAGGGTCATGGAATATGTCTTAACACCCGGGAATAATAACAAGAAAGTAAAAAAGAAGAAAGGAGAAGTGTGAAATTTGACTTAACAGGCCTGAGATTTTAGGCAACATTCAATTGTGAAACTGTAATTTCAAGTGTCCCTTCCATGATAGCCGTTCTGATATAGTCTAACCGTCCTACAGCTTCAAAGTGGACAAGTAGGAAAGATGGGGGACTTTTCAAAAAAGCAATTAAGTGATGTTATCTTTTGCTCCTCCCCTCCATCAGTCATCCATCTTTCCCACAGAAAGACAGCGGGATGTGGGGGCAGAAGAAGGACTGGTCAGTTTACAGTGGCCACCACTTAGCCAGTGGAAAGGTTCGATGTGGGATGGCGGAGAGAGGGAGAAGAGAAAAGAGGAGGAATGGAATGAGGAGGCACAGTGGGAGGAAGGCAGTGAGCAGTGTCGGATTACATTGTTAGTTTGTTGAGTTCGCAGAGTGATTGCTTCACTTCCTTATGTGTGATCATGGGTGTACGCGCGCCGTTAACGTCTGTGCGTAGAAGTCGATGCTTTGCCACATTTGGGTTTTGGGTTAATTGAAGTTCACACTGCACACTTCACACCAAGTGGACCCTAATTTCGGCTATTGTAACCATCATGTCGACATCAACTCTCCATCAGGGCACCAGTAAACCACAAGCACTCTAGATTCATACACAGATTATTGCCCAGGAGCAGAGTCTTTCAAATGCATGTGCACAGGTACACAGGGATGTTTGGGTCTAGACCGCCCTCCTTACTTGGGAATATTTTCTTCATTGACTAATGCAATGCAGTACACTTTTAAAAGCTTACACTGGCCTATTCCAGCATAATGAGCCTTCACACAAATATTACCTGTACTGTGACCACACCTGGAGTGTTTTCTAGGGATGGAAACGTCGGCCGCTCCTTTGGTTGGTGATCCCCTGACTCTGGATCCAGCGCCACCAGTAGGTCAAAATGTTCCCTTATCCAGTGCAATATCTCAACATCTACGGGGGAAGATTGGCACAGAATTTGGTGCAACCAATCATGGTTCCCAGACGACGAATCCTAACAACATGATCTTTTCATCTAGCGCCATCATCAAGTAATTTTTTCAATTTGTCCAATTCTTTGGTTTCTGACTAAATACCTGGAAAAACTAATGACATTCCCATCAGCCTCAGCTGAAGCTTGTGTTTGGTGTTAATTTGCAAATGGTAGAATGCTAAAATTTGCTAATTAAGATTGATAACATAGTAAACATTATACCTGCTAAACATCATGTTGGCGTTGTCATTGTCACCCCAGATTGTAGTATGCATTGTAGAGAAGCATGTGTGCAGATCTGCAGCTGTCTGCGCCATACTGAAGTATGATTATAGGTCTTGTTATAGGGTACATAGGGGGAGGGGATGGGGTAGACAAAATAATAGAAATAATGAAGAATGCAGGAAAAATTGCAAATGTTGTCCCTGGAACTGTTGATCTGTATCCATGGCCTCCAGACACATAAACAGACATTTTATTTAGTTTGTGCTGGCAGGAGTGTTTTCCTCTGCTCCCAAGATTCTCGGCAAATTTGATAAATTCCGAAGACAAACATCGACGAACCAGCAAGATGAAACGTCCTTAAGTAAGAGATGGCTCCAACGTCTGTCATAGAACATTACATCGGTGCCTCAGCGAGGTCACAACATTTGCAATTCAATTGGTAACTAACAAAGCAGTCTTCCTGTCCTCCAGGAAAAAGACCATCCCCTGACAGGGGTAGAGTTCCAGAGCCAACAGAGCGCCCTCCCCCACAGAGAAGTGATGTTTCACATTCCAGGAGCCCTTTTCCATTGCCACAGTCCTAGTGGCTAAATCTGATTGGACTCTGCTCTTTGCCCTTGCAGGTGGAGCGAACCATGGGTGCATAAAGAGAACTGGATACAGCGTTTTAGGCGAGGCCCCGTTCATTCCCATGAAAGCTGCTGAAAAAAGTTTGACTTCTCGGTATACAATTATCCGGATCTTCCGCGTATGCTTCCGCATCATGCGGCCCACAGGGCAACTGCAACAGAGCCTTCTGCCGGCCGAGCCGGCTAACTTCCGGTTTAGCCCTCCGCTAGCTTGAATGGGGATAAAATTATTTAATTGTGCGGCTCTTCCAGACTTTCCAAAGGTCATTGGACCGAATGGATCGGACTCTGATAGTGAAACGTGACATTTCGAGGGGGTTGTGACGATCAGAAGAACATATCCACTGTTTGACAGCCGCTTCTTTCACAATGTAAGTCTATGGGGAAAAGTCTTTTCTGGGCCAGTGAGCATCATGTGACGGACCCAGAAGTTGTAAGAAGTTTGGCCACTATGTCAAATCGGCTTCAAAGCCTGGCGCACTTCCTGGGGGCTTGGTGACTCAATGAAATGGTTCCTTGTTGCTCCCTTGAGATTTCCCAGCCACCATGCACTCCTTGTGAGTAGCATTCCCAGGCTAGGGGGCTTTTCTCCTGTCTTTATTCAAGAGCGTGGTCTTTCAGTTTGAGAGCATGACGAGCACCACTAAAAAAAAAAACTTAACTTGAGGTCCTGGACTTTGGCAATCCATGTTGGCCAGCAAGTCCCCTAGACTCCCGCTTCTGAGACAAGAAAGTGATGTTGTTTTCCCCTGTAAAATGCATAAGGTCAGAAACATTCCATGGAGACAGACATAAGAAAGCAATTTGTCAAAGCCTTTGCATGCCCACCCTAGACCGATGGCAGTGAAACCTTGTCCCATTAGGGATTGTGGTGAGAATGCATCAACCTTACAAAAACACAGTAAGATCAAGCTTTGATGAGTGTGCAGCAGTAACACGTGGGAATTAAGACAGGCTGCATAGTGGAGGACATGCTGCACATGTCAGACCCTTTCCAAACCAGGAATACCTAACATTGCTGGCTTCACCTGTCCATTATAGTAATGGCGTTTGTCATTGAGTTAGGTACATTCCATTCATGCTCATTTTTATTTCTTTTTTGGTGTTGTTTTCACACATGCCCTTGGACAATATCAATGTCTTTTCCCCATGCCAACAAAGCCCCTTTGAATGGAAATTATTCTGACCTTTATGTGACATAAATTCACACTAAGATCTTCACTTATGAAGCCGTCCAGCCTCCCCCTGCCAATTTGTAATCCCCAAATGATTCAAGCTAAACAAACAAAGTAATGGTCTTGGCCTTTGTGCTGACCCTATCAAACGTCCTCTGGTATCTGATGGTCTCTTTGCATGTTCTATGCAGCTGTACATGTCATCTTGAATCTTATTACATGCTTTAACGGTTCAGTGAGAAAAAAGCCCACTGACCATGACTGCGTTTGTGTGTGTCAAATAAGAGACAGCCTTTATTCTGACCACCTTTCTTATCCATTGTGGAATTTCTAACAGTGAAATATCCCCTCTATCTCAAACACACACACACACACACGCTAACACACAAGCACTGTGTCCTTCCACTATCACCTTGGAATGTATAACAAGCCCCCAAACTCCAGATTATTTGTAGAGAAAGAAAATGTTTGGGAGCGGGAGAGATGGTGCCAGAGAAGTAGCAAGCAGGCAGGCAAATGTTATTCATGCATAAAGACGTTTTAAAGCAGAGGTTACACAGCGACCGTGCCCCTTCAGGACGGCTTGTAATAACTTTGGTGATGCTCTGACTTTTCATCAGGTCAAATATTCCCCATGCTTCTTTCATTTGTAACCAACTCTTCCCATCATCCTCAGCTGCACTTTGTGTTTAGGGCTAATTAGCTAATGTTAGCATGCTAATACGCTGAACTGAGATGGCGATGGCTGTTAACATTATACCTGCTAAACATCAGCGAGTCAGCATGGCCACTATGTGCATATTGCCATACGAGCGTTAGCATTTAGCAATGCGCGCACGAGCACGGCCTCACAGAGCTGCTAGTGTGGCTGTAGACGCGCGTCTTGATCAATGAGTAACTGCACTGAGATCAGATTAGGAAAGAACAGCGGAAGGTTTGCTTTTCGTCCACTTTTGATCTGCCACAAGACAACGCTTGACATAAAAGGACAGAAAAATCTGAACTCGAGGGCCCACTTAACTAGCTTTTTCAACCTCATCTCGTGGTCTTTGCTCAGTTGCCATAGAAATGGCTCAGTTGTTAATGTGATGGTTTAGTCACTTTCACACTCAACAAAAAGGAAACCTCTGCTACTACTATGGCTGCCCATTATTGTCTTATTCACTATTCACTGAATACAAATACATAATTTATAATTCCACATGAAACATTAACTTGTTCGACTCCGATCATTTGTCAGGAAGAAACACTGTGCTCCTTTGTCTGTTTTACCACCCAGCAGATTCTCTCTCTCCTTCTGTCAAGACCATTAGTGGTGGCTGCTGAAGGGACATCGTGTCAATTATTAACTGTCAGGTCAATGTTTAGAGAATCTAGTATCTGCAGTGGGAAGAACACAGAAACTGGTGGGTTTCAATCACCAGCAACAACGGCTCCTAGGAGAGCTTAACTTTCGAAACAATACGCTGAGTTCGAAATAAACAGCTTATGTAGTACAGTATGTAGTTTCTCACTTTGGCAACATACAGTATATACTGTGAACATTATGTTTTCGTCCTGGTTTTTCTGTCTCTTGCGTAGCTGGGATTATTAAGAATGATGACTTGTGCAAAATGTCCTGTCAATCAGACTCATGAGTTAATTCCGGTCATAACACATTTGGGTGTAATTGCGCAGCGCCTACAATATTTTTTTAGACCTTTTAGAAAAAAAACAAAACCCCTCAATAACCGGTTTATTGGCTACATCTCACTAACACTAGCGTCGTCCAATACAACAGTCCTGCAATAAATCCTCCCTTCATGAAGGGTCTAATGTACAGCTGTTTAAGGCAGGCTGAGTTGTTTCAATTGTATGTTACTTTTGGAGGATGTAGTTTGTGGTGCTGTTCAATTTTGTTGCGTTGTATGAGAGGAGTTTTTTAATAATTAGTATACCTTAACTGGCAAGCCATAGCATGGACAAAAGAATTGAGGCGTCTTCCGGGAACGACGCGACACAATTCAGCATTAACATAAAACGACAAGCACCAGGGTGAATCAGCACCTCTCTAAAACAGCTGAACCCTCACGAAGATGGGATTTATTGCAGGGCTGGAACACGCTTCTCCAGGTCGCGCACAAGCCAACGTGCGCGAGGGTTTGTTTTATATTTGCAGTGACTTTTGAGTAACATAACACGCGTGTTCTAACCTGCCTGGTGACAGGGGGAGCTGGCCAATCAGCCTGCACGCTGTGCGTGTGCGTCAGCTCCCCTGCAAGGCCTACCATTTCCCATAACACCACTCCTTGCACAGACCTGCAGAGATGCCATAATTCCAGCATTAGACTACTTTCACTTTTGATAGGTGTTTCCAATGAACTGGCAAGTAGGTGCATGTTCTGTACCACGGTTTGCAGTTTAAGTTTTTACATGTTGGACCAAGAAATCCAGGAAAACAGTGACTGATGTATCCACTTCAATTCAAGGAGTTATAAACCGAAACATAAACGTATGTCTAAAGTGCTTTATAGACAACCTGGTGGGGCTGTCTGCACCAGGTCGAACCGGTTATGGTTCTTCCTTGGCCCATGACCCTTTTAACAAACAGCATTGAAAACAGCTAGCTTTTGAGATATCTTGCTTACCATTGGCGGAGGTTATCTTTCATTTACAGGACTGTGCAGCCTCGGTGGAGGTATGTGCACAAATATTTCCATGTTGTATATTGTACCAACATTTGCTTTTTTGATTTCCACAATTTTTGGACAGTGGTGTCAGTTTTTCCTTTACTTTCTATTGGAAACAGTAACAGTTGTACGACAAAAGAAATAGACATCCATTGGATTAATACTCAAAATATGTAAACAAATAAATGGTGCAGTATTAGGTAGTAGTTCACAGGTAAAAGTATAAATATAAAATGTAAATCAATGAAAGGAAAAGAAAAGGAACAGACAAAACTAAGTTTTAAAAGGGGCGGCTCAGTCGGTACGAGGCTGTAGTCCTCACCGCAGGGCCCGGGGCTCGACTCCGAGCTTTCCTGCATGTCATCTCCCCTCTGTCGCCCATATTCCCTGTCTCTCAAAGAAAAAGCCCGGAAAAATATCTTTAAAAAAAAAAAGAGCGGTCGTAATTTACGTAAAATTTTTCCTGGGAAAAAAACGTTAGTTTATAATAATTACAAGGAACATAGACATTTCCTTGAAGGAAAAGCTCCATTTAAACCAAAGTATAAAAAAAACTGAATTCATCATGTATGTGGAAATAAATATAAGTTTGCCTGTAGACAAATTTGGCATTTGTGCATGAAGCCGACTAAAATGGACTGTACTTGTATAGCGCTTTTCTAGTCTTTCTGACTACTCAAAGCGCTTTTACACTACATATCACATTCACCCCATTCACACACATTCATACACTGATGGCAGGAGCTAACTGCCCATCAGTACAAATTAAACTAACCAGTCACACTCACTCACACACCGAAGGCGCAGCTTCGGGAGCAGTTCAGGGTTCAGTATCTTGCTCAAGGATACTTCGACACATGACCGGTGGAAGCCGGGATCGAACCGCCAACCTTCCGATTGGTGGACGACCGCTCTGCCACCAAACCACAGCCGCCCTATAAAAGACTATAAAAGACTCGCTTATGCTGGCAATTGATTGGAACTGATCAATTGCCAGTGCGCTGTCCCCACTATACCTATAATTAGTCGAACTGAACAAACAAACAAAAACATAAACCTTTTTGGAAACGATTAGGAAAACTCGAACCTGGAAAATAAAATGTTCCCAAAAAGTCAAATCTCTTGAAGTCATTCAGAAATGATACACCCACATTTCTGAACGGGCGTAGCGCAGGGTGGGTGCCCGCATACGTGCTCAGCTCCGAGTTCCTGCTCAGTGATTCCGAACACAATGGGATGACAGGAAATGCTCCATAGCGAGGACAAGAGGATAAGCTCTCTGTATCCCCCTGTCTCTGCTGGTGGGGCTGTAGAGGAGTCCGGCGCTGTTTATCTACATGTCTACAGCTGACTACAGCGTAAAAGCACTTTCATCATCCGGAACTACTGGCCTTCCTGTTAAAAGCCCATCACCGGACCATTCGTGAGCTTTTAGTTCCCATCAAGTCTTTACGACCGCGAAACCTTTCGCTTTCCGATTAGAGCCTCACATGCACACGTCGACATAAACGCAGTCACGCGATCACAATGCGCGCGCTCCCAGACACAAACAACCTCAGCGTTCACCGGAGACAAGAGTTTAGATGTATCGGTTTGTGTGTGTGTCGGCAGAGGACGGGCCCAGCCTTGATCGTCTTTCCGTCGGGGGGGGGGGTGTGTGTGTCGTGCTGTGGGTTCACCTGAAGAGCCGCATTGACGCAGTGGAGGCCATGACCGAGGGGAGGAGGGGGTGAAAGATCCTCTTCCTCCCTTCCGTGAGTCATTTTTGTAGCACTTTCTTGTTCACCGCCTGGGCACTCAGCTAAGGCCGGATGAAATGACTTGCCCGGCGATCGTGGGTGGAAGAGGATGAGTTTGATGCAATGCAATGCACAAATGTCTCCAGAACCTGAGCATGGGGAAAGATAAGAGTCGCCTGGTAACTGAACGTCAACTACACACACAAAAGACATTCAGTTTATTCAGCAGCTACTCACTTACCCTGCGCTGCCGTCTGGGGCTGCAAACTATGATGTTGTTAAGTCTGCTAATATATTGTATAAAACTGTAACAAAACTAGTCGTGTTACAGCTTCAAATCATCCGTGCAAACACCCCGTCCGGGAGGTCCATATAAGGCCATGGTGGTAAGTCCTTAGAGATACTTTCCCATTCTTTCGCAATAGTTCATCTGCTTTTCACACCTTTGCACCACTGTCCCCCTTTCTTATTCATAGACTGTACTATCAGCAGTTACTGGAGAATACACCCGGGCCATGTGTGTGAAGCAGTCACAGATACTAAAACCACATCATCTAGACTACATTCCCATGTCAGTCTTATTCAGGGTAGCACTGGGAGTTGCACACTGCAATACAGGGTAACATGAATCATAGGGAAACTTTTTTTTTTTTAAACCACAATTTTCCTCAAGGGGCTTTACAATAAGTACAACATACGACAGCCTCTGCCCTTCGACCCTCGTTTCAGATGGGGAAAAACTCCCCCCGCAAAAAACCCTTCTAACGGGACAAAAATGGAAGAAACCTCGGGAAGAGCAACAGAGGAGGGATTTGGGAGGAAATCTTGAAAAGCCTTTTCACACAAGGGCATAGGTTTGGTTTGGTTCGAGAGGACAGGACACAATGGGAAAAAAAAAATACTGGATATAGCAACATTGAGGATAATATTGGTTATTGTACTTTATATAATATTGGTAGTATAACAAATAGAGACGTGTCAGTTGCTAAAAGAGCCCCCCCACCTCCCCGAGTGAAAAAAAGAAATGCATGACAGTGAACAAAAGACACTTTTGTTTCATATTAAACCATACAAATTAAAATGAAATACACTGTACGGGTCTGTATAGAGTTGTGTAATTATTTATCAGCCATGCTATTTCATTAGCAGGATGTTATACAACCAGTACAACCACTAGTTATTCTTGACATATGCCCCTTTTTAGCCATCACTATGGCAGAATTTTAATGTACTGCAGAGGAAGAACCTTGCATGCTTACTTCTTGCCACAAAGAAGAAAGTGACTTAGTCAGCGGCCAGCAGCAGTGGTACTGCGTGAAGAGGCGGAAGAGCGGGCTCTCGGAAAGGAACGGCGCCGTGAGATCAGGTTTCCCTTCAAAATGCGCTTTGTAATGTTAATGCACTAACCCTTAATCTTTTTCAGTTTCCTTTATTGATACCGGATACTTGTATATTAGGATGTATACCGTGACGTCCCTCCCTCTCTTGCATGTATGGTTGGTTTGACCTTTGGGCGGGAAGGACAGGAAACTACCTACACCTGAGTGAATTGGGCCTCAGCCTGTTTAAGTGGCTTCATCCTCCCAGACCCCGGCCAGCTGGTTCGGTTTGCCCCCAGTGCACACTCCACTCATCCATGTGCCGCATTAATTACTGACCTGCCTGATTAACATAACTGAAGTTTATAATAAATGTAATATGTTTAAAATGCAGTTCGTGGCATTCCCTTCTTCTGCTCCAAACCAAGTCACCACCCCAAGATGCCAGCTCCTGTATCCGGGATGGTTTGGCTTCATTTTTGTACAGCGGTAGGAAGCGGGGACGCCTATTCCATCTCTGTATACGGTCTGGGATTCAGACCTGTACTTAGGGTGGTAAAGAAAGTGTAATCACGCTGTCATGATGAGTTGAAGGAGGGATACGCATGAGTGATACGCTCAGTTTCACGTTATGCAACTTCCTGTTTTCCCTGGGCGTGTGTCAAGTCAAGTCAATTGTTTTTATATGGCCCAATATCGCAACTCACAATCTGAGCAGCATGCGACACCCTCTGTCCTTAGACCCTCGATTCTGATGGGGGAAAACTCCCCCCAAAAAACCTTTTAAGAGGGAAAAAAAAATGGAAGAAACCTCAGGAAGGGCAACAGGACGGACAGACGTGCAATAGATGTCGTGTGTAGAGAATAGACCAATAGAATAAAATCACAGTGTGGGCGGTCATGATGACAGGATTATGAATGGATTGTAACATACATGGAAAATGGATTCAGGGAGCAACTTCAGGTGTCATCAAACTGACATGACCTGAGCCACACGAGCGCCTCTCCACCACGGAGACCTTGGGAGAGGACGGACGGTTCAGGTGAAAGGATGAGTTTGAAGTTCGGATTCAAAGGTCTCGGGTGGGGTGGAGCCCGAACGGCTGATAGCGACAGGGGGAGGGAGCACGGGACGGGAATGTGTGTGTGTGTGTGTGTGTGTGTGTCATGCCCCTGAGGCCGCGTGAGTCATGCTGCGATGAGTCTGTTGGTCATGCTGTGGGAGCTCCGACTGACACTCCGTTGAAAGCGTTGCTCCCCAACTCCTCTTGTGGCGGCCGGCGAGGAAACCTCTCTCGTTGCCTCCACAAAGGCGACAGGTCGACCATTGTCATGCGACCCCCACTCTGCCGTCCTTTAAGGGCTCACCGAAGACAAAGGGACCGAGTGGCCAAATGCGAGCATCATTTTTTTTGCCTATTCCCACACAGGCCATAAACCCCTGCGATGCGGGGTCGCTTCCTGTGTGCTATATATAGGCAGAACAGTTGGTTCCCTTTTCCACGCCATTGTTGATCTTCCAAGTGGTAGCAGCAAACATCACTTGGACAGTTAATTATGCACAATACCTGACAGCTGCTACAGGGGAACCAGGCTACCTGGTACGCAACCTAACACAACACAAAACAACAAAGGTCTGTTATGTGTATGAGTTTTGAGTTAGCTGGAAATTGTGCATTGTAAAAGGATACGGCTGTATTCTCTTATTGTTAAAAAGTCCCATGGCCGTAAATCACCAGTTAATGTATCCTACTAACACGTAGTGCGTGTAGCAAAGCCTGATATGTCTTATTCCTTAGTACCATTCCGTGTTGTCTAAAAACGTGCGTTAAAAACACACCAATGTGCCACACAGTTGCACTGACAGTGTCCTGCTGCCCCAAAGACTCACCAGAGCACCACAGGTGGATTCATCTGCCAGGCTGAGTAGCATACGTGGGCAAAACAAGATTTCAAGTGGGCTCCACTGGGGGTATACAGGAAGACAAATCTTTTTAATTCGCTGATTTATCTATTTTATAGTGGAAGGCTGAGGAAATATGCAGGAAGCCAGAAAGTCCGTGCTCGGCTCCCCTGAAAGAGACACGAGCTCCCAAGAAAGCCTCATTTGAGAAATTTAGGGGGAGCGCTAAAGTGTCTTCATTTTTAGTGCCACTGTTTCTTTTTTGTAAATTAATATTTTCCTGTGGGGGAATATTTAGGTTCCTGAAATAAATATTAGGCTAATAGTAAAGCACTTGTCTATGGAATGCCATTTTATTCAATATTAAATAGATAAATAAATACATAAAAATGCCTATGAAATTAATGAATGATATAAAAATGATATCATGGGACTATTTCATTATGCCACATTTGTTATATACTAGTACTAGAAATACTAGTACCATGAAATAAATAAATGTGGCATTATGAAATCCAGTGAAATAAAAAGCGCATTAATTTATTTATTGAACCATATTGACTCATTTATTTATTACAGTCAGGCCCACTGAAACGAAGCACGGGAAGGAAACCCAACACGGGACAGCTACGTTCACGCACACCTAAGCTGTGAACCCTTTTTACAAGACGGCTCACCAAATTGGTGCCATAGTGTAGCTTCCCCACAGCGCTGCTGGCAACACAGCCTGAGTGCACACGCCTGTCTTGTGTCTAGCTGCACGTGCAGGCCGATTAGAGAACTTGAAGGCTACGTCAGAAAGCAAATCCTGGACCTCAAAGTGCCTCATAAAGCCCGGCGATGTAACAGATGCCACATTGTCCCTGGTGACGTTGCTAATGATGATAATGGTTGCGTTAATCTTTCCTGTCTGAGCCCGCCCAGCCCTCCCTCCCCTGGATCCCAAACAACAATGAGTCCCGCCGGTTGACAGAGCCCCCCCCAGGTATGCCTTAAAGCATAAGGTTACCCTGCTTGTTTATTCTGTGGAAGCTGATAATAACCATTCATTAACATGCTCTTGCTTCGAATACAGAGTGGCTGGAATATTTGTTTTAAAACTGGACGGCAGCATTTCGTTTGCCATAACATTTGTCAGATGCCAATGTGACATTGTGGAACTTGGTGGCTTTTTTTTTT